>JARQOD010000071.1:200753-243553 GCA_033576555.1 Oophaga sylvatica | reverse complement strand
CTCAGGGGCAAGTGGAAATTTTATGGATGTCTCCTTTGCTCTGAAACAGGGAATACGTTCAGTGAAGAAGGCTACTCCAGTACAGATGGAAACTGTGGATGGCTCCCTGCTGACCTCTGGACCAGTGGATCAGGAAACAGAGCCTTTGAGGGTTCTTATGGGTAAAGATCATCAAGAGAAACTGTCCTTTATGCTTATCTCTTCTCCCCACTTTCCCATTATTCTAGGGCTACCATGGCTGCAGGCTCAGAATCCTACCATTAACTGGGAGACCAAGGAATTACACTTTCCAGAGAAACAGATGAGTCCAAAAGTTTCAGCTTGCTCTGTTCCTAAAGGAATCATGTCAGTCCCTGAACTACCAGCTGTATACCAGGACTATGTGGATTTATGTGACAAGAAGAACGCTGACCAGCTTCCTCCTCACCGTCCATATGATTGTCCAATTGAATTATTGCCTGGAGCAGAGATACCTTTTGGTAAGATCTACCCCCTGGCGGGGCCCGAGCTAAAGGCTTTAAAGGATTACATAGATGAAAATCTAGCCAAGGGCTTCATACGCCCCTCTTCATCTCCTGCAGGTGCACCCATCTTCTTTGTAAAGAAGAAAGATGGATCTCTGAGACCATGCGTAGACTATAGGGAACTCAATAAGGTTACTATTAGAAACCGTTATCCATTGCCTTTAATCCCTGAGTTATTGGAGAGAGTGCGACATGCCAAAATTTTTTCTAAACTAGATCTTCGTGGGGTCTATAACTTAGTCCGTATTAGACCTGGGGATGAATGGAAGACTGCATTCAGGTCACGCTATGGACACTTTGAATATCTAGTTATGCCTTTTGGTCTGAGTACCGCCCCAGCCACTTTCCAACACTTGGTGAATGACATCTTCAGGGATCTCCTAGATACATTCGTGGTAATTTATTTGGATGATATTCTAATTTTTTCTAACTCCACAGAGGAACATCATGGACATGTGAGAATGGTCTTGGAACGTCTAAGACAAAATCATCTTTACATCAAACTTGAAAAGTGTGAATTCCATAGGACCGAAATTCAATTTCTGGGGTATGTACTGTCTACACAAGGAATTAGTATGGATGGAAGCAAAACCCAAGCCATCAAGGATTGGCCAAGTCCTAGAAATGTGAAGGAGGTACAGCGCTTCATCGGGTTTGCCAACTTCTATAGACGTTTCATTAGAAATTTCTCTGAGGTAGTGTCACCTATCACTCAACTTACCCGGAAAGAGTCTAGGTTTTCCTGGACTCCCCAAGCCCAGGAAGCATTTTCCCGTCTAAAAGATAAATTTACCACTGCACCTATCCTAGTACATCCCAACCCCGAGCTTGCCTTCATAATAGAGGTGGATGCTTCAGACTGTGCCGTTGGAGCTATACTCTCTCAGAGAACAGGTGAGAAGAATGTCTTGCATCCCTGTGCCTTCTTTTCACAGCAGTTGTCTTCGGCTGAGAGGAACTACGATGTGGGCAATAGAGAGTTGTTGGCCATTATTGCCGCCTTCAAAGAATGGAGACACCTTCTTCAGGGAGCTGCACAGCAAATAGTCGTCCTGACAGACCATCGTAACCTTGAGTTTATCAGGTCGGCTAAGTGCCTGACTCCTCGCCAGGCTCGCTGGAATCTTTTCTTAAACCAATTTAATTTTATCATCTCTTATAGACCAGGATCGCGCAATGGAAAGGCTGATGCACTCTCTAGGATTTACTCAGCAGAGACACGTCCAATTACTCCTCCTAAGACTATTCTTCCTGACTCTAGATTCCTAGGAGTAATTCATAATCAAGACCTACTTAAGGACATCAAGGAAGCATACCATGCGGATTCCTTTTTGGCACAACCCCCAAGGGACGTAAGTCTTGTCTTTAAGAATG
Source organism: Oophaga sylvatica (assembly GCA_033576555.1). Taxonomy (NCBI): domain Eukaryota; kingdom Metazoa; phylum Chordata; class Amphibia; order Anura; family Dendrobatidae; genus Oophaga; species Oophaga sylvatica. Next base: position 241,655 of record JARQOD010000071.1, on the reverse strand, counting down.
GTGTGTGGATTCAGGGACAACGTCTGTATATTCCTGAAACAGTCAGATTAAGAGTATTGCAACTCATTCACGATTCCAAGATAGCTGGGCATAGAGGAATTCTAAAGACACAGGAATTTCTTTCTCGTTTCTTTTGGTGGCCCACTTGCAGGAAGGATGTTTTGAATTATGTCACTTCATGTGAGGTCTGTGCAAGATGCAAAACACCTCGCTCCTCACCAACTGGTCTGTTACAGCCTCTTCCCACCCCGTCCCGCCCGTGGGGATCCATTTCTATGGACTTCATTGTGGAGTTACCAACCTCTCAGGGGAAGAACACCATTCTAGTGGTGGTTGACCGTCTAACAAAGGCAGCTCATTTTATCCCTTGTGTCGGCTTACCCACTGCAAAACAGACATCAGATTTGATGATTAAAGATGTGTTTCGCTTACATGGAGTACCGGATGAGGTTATTTCGGATCGAGGGGTGCAATTCACTTCTAGGTTTTGGCAAAATTTCTGTGCAGCATTGGACATTAAAGTAAACCTTTCTTCTGCTTTTCATCCCCAGACTAATGGACAGACCGAACGAACCAATCAAACCCTGGAGCAGTATCTCCGCTGCTTTATCTGCCACCTACAGGATGATTGGGTGGATCTACTTCCATTAGCTGAGTTCTCGTATAACAACTCTCAGAGTGCCTCCACTAAACAGTCTCCTTTTTACTCTAATCTAGGTTATCATCCTAACATTCTACCACGATTTCCCATAGAAACGCCTTTACCAGCAGTGGCTGAAAGAATCACGTCTTTACAGAAGAATATGGATCTTCTAAAGGAAAATCTGGAATCGGCTCAAGAAAGGTACAAGAAAGCAGCAGATAAATTTCGTAAACCTGCACCAGCTTTCAAGGTAGGAGACTTGGTCTGGCTGTCAACCAGAAATCTTAAGTTAAGGATTCCATCGTCTAAGTTGGGACATAAGTACATTGGACCCTATAAAATCAGTAAAATTATAAGTGCCGTTGCTTGTCGTCTTCAACTGCCCAGAACTATGAGAATCCACCCTGTCTTTCATGTATCCCTACTAAAGGCTGCGACACCCAATACGTTTCCTGGACGTTCCTCTCCTTGCCCTGACCCAGTGCTAGTCGATGGTCAGGAAGAATTTGTGGTGGAAAGGATTTTAGATTCCAGGTTGTATAGAAATCAGTTACAATATCTGATTAAATGGCAGGGCTACCCAGTGGAGGACAACTCATGGGAACCGGTCAGTAACGTTAATGCTCCTCGCTTGCTCCGTCAGTTTCATCAGAGGTACCCACACAAGCCTGGTCTGAGGTCATCCGGAGGTTGTCCTTAAGGGGGAGTAATGTAAGGTTCTATGTATATATTCCTGAAACTCAGTTTGTTCGTCAGCCATTTTACTTTCTGTCTTGCTGCAGCTATCTTGCCCTCAGTCAAAATGGAGTTTCCAGCTTGCATGTTCCCGCCCTGATTCTCTCCTTTGCTTCTTAAGCAGCCACAGCTGAGCAATCAGTGCTTCAGAATCTAGCCTGCAGTGAACCTGTGACTTGACTCCTGTAAGCCTTGGACCTTGTACTCCAGCTATTCCTACTGAGGAACTCTGAAGCACTTGTGGACTCTGAACCCTGCTCTTTGAAAGACCCACGTTTGTATGGACTTACGGTAACAGAGAAGAAGATCCTGAATCTGTATTGGAGAGTGATTGCTGAGCTTGGATTACTCTGGCCTGCTGTGTCTCCTGTTTCTGTGTCTGCAAACTGTGTGACTATTTCTGCCAACTTGTATGAAGTAATACAGGACTTTTCTATATCAAACCTGAGACTCCTGTGTTTTCATCGCACCCAAGCACAAGACGCTATATGAACTGTACTACATACATTACACATCTTTACATCAAACTTGAAAAGTGTGAATTCCATAGGACCGAAATTCAATTTCTGGGGTATGTACTGTCTACACAAGGAATTAGTATGGATGGAAGCAAAACCCAAGCCATCAAGGATTGGCCAAGTCCTAGAAATGTAAAGGAGGTACAGCGCTTCATCGGGTTTGCCAACTTCTATAGACGTTTCATTAGAAATTTCTCTGAGGTAGTGTCACCTATCACCCAACTTACCTGGAAAGAGTCTAGGTTCTCCTGGACTCCCCAAGCCCAGGAAGCATTTTCCCGTCTAAAAGATAAATTTACCACTGCACCTATCCTAGTACATCCCAACCCCGAGCTTGCCTTCATAATAGAGGTGGATGCTTCAGACTGTGCCGTTGGAGCTATACTCTCTCAGAGAACAGGTGAGAAGAATGTCTTGCATCCCTGTGCCTTCTTTTCCCAGCAGTTGTCTTCGGCTGAGAGGAACTACGATGTGGGCAATAGAGAGTTGTTGGCCATTATTGCCGCCGTCAAAGAATGGAGACACCTTCTTCAGGGAGCTGCACAGCAAATAGTCGTCCTGACAGACCATCGTAACCTTGAGTTTATCAGGTCGGCTAAGTGCCTGACTCCTCGCCAGGCTCGCTGGAATCTTTTCTTAAACCAATTTAATTTTATCATTTCTTATAGACCAGGATCGCGCAATGGAAAGGCTGATGCACTCTCTAGGATTTACTCAGCAGAGACACGTCCAATTACTCCTCCTAAGACTATTCTTCCTGACTCTAGATTCCTAGGAGTAATTCATAATCAAGACCTACTTAAGGACATCAAGGAAGCATACCATGCGGATTCCTTTTTGGCACAACCCCCAAGGGACGTAAGTCTTGTCTTTAAGAATGGTGTGTGGATTCAGGGACAACGCCTGTATATTCCTGAAACAGTCAGATTGAGAGTATTGCAACTCATTCACGATTCCAAGATAGCTGGGCATAGAGGAATTCTAAAGACACAGGAATTTCTTTCTCGTTTCTTTTGGTGGCCCACTTGCAGGAAGGATGTTTTAAACTATGTCACTTCATGTGAAGTCTGTGCAAGATGCAAAACACCTCGCTCCTCACCAACTGGTCTGTTACAGCCTCTTCCCACCCCGTCCCGCCCGTGGGGATCCATTTCTATGGACTTCATTGTGGAGTTACCAACCTCTCAAGGGAAGAACACCATTCTAGTGGTGGTTGACCGTCTAACAAAGGCAGCTCATTTTATCCCTTGTGTCGGCTTACCCACTGCAAAACAGACATCAGATCTGATGATTAAAGATGTGTTTCGCTTACATGGAGTACCGGATGAGGTTATTTCGGATCGAGGGGTGCAATTCACTTCTAGGTTTTGGCAAAATTTCTGTGCAGCATTGGACATTAAAGTAAACCTTTCTTCTGCTTTTCATCCCCAGACTAATGGACAGACCGAACGAACCAATCAAACCCTGGAGCAGTATCTCCGCTGCTTTATCTGCCACCTACAGGATGATTGGGTGGATTTACTTCCATTAGCTGAGTTCTCGTATAACAACTCTGAGTGCCTCCACTAAGCAGTCTCCTTTTTACTCTAATCTAGGTTATCATCCTAACATTCTACCACGATTTCCCATAGAAACACCTTTACCAGCAGTGGCTGAAAGAATCACGTCTTTACAGAAGAATATGGATCTTCTAAAGGAGAATCTGGAATCGGCTCAGGAAAGGTACAAGAAAGCAGCAGATAAATTTCGTAAACCTGCACCAGCTTTCAAGGTAGGAGACTTGGTCTGGCTGTCAACCAGAAATCTTAAGTTAAGGATTCCATCGTCTAAGTTGGGACATAAGTACATTGGACCCTATAAAATCAGTAAAATTATAAGTGCCGTTGCTTGTCGTCTTCAACTGCCCAGAACTATGAGAATCCACCCTGTCTTTCATGTATCCCTACTAAAGGCTGCGACACCCAATACGTTTCCTGGACGTTCTTCTCCTTGCCCTGACCCAGTGCTAGTCGATGGTCAGGAAGAATTTGTGGTGGAAAGGATTTTAGATTCCAGGTTGTATAGAAATCAGTTACAATATCTGATTAAATGGCAGGGCTACCCAGTGGAGGACAACTCATGGGAACCAGTCAATAACGTTAATGCTCCTCGCTTGCTCCGTCAGTTTCATCAGAGGTACCCACACAAGCCTGGTCTGAGGTCATCCGGAGGTTGTCCCTAAGGGGGGAGTAATGTAAGGTTCTGTGTACATGTTCCTGAAACTCAGTTTGTTCGTCAGCCATTTTACTTTCTGTCTTGCTGCAGCTATCTTGCCCTCAGTCAAAATGGAGTTTCCAGCTTGCATGTTCCCGCCCTGATTCTCTCCTTTTGCTTCTTAAGCAGCCACAGCTGAGCAATCAGTGCTTCAGAATCTAGCCTGCAGTGAACCTGTGACCTGACTCCTGAAGCCTTGGACCTTGTACTCCAGCTATTCCTACTGAGGAACTCTGAAGCACTTGTGGACTCTGAACCCTGCTCTTTGAAAGACCCACGTTTGCATGGACTTACGGTAACAGAGAAGAAGATCCTGAACCTGTTGTGGAGAGTGATTGCTGAGCTTAGATTACTCTGGCCTGCTGTGTCTCCTGCTTCTGTGTCTGCAAACTGTGTGACTATTTTTGCCAACTTGTATGAAGTAATACAAGACTTTCTATATCAAACCTGTGTCTCATGTATTTTCATCGCACCCAAGCACAAGACGCTATATGAACTGTACTACATACATTACAAGAGGTGTCAGTATGATAGGCACACATCTTTGGTTTTTGAGAGGGATTTCGGGAGGTACCGCTCGCCCGACCCTTACAGAAACTGTAAGATGTCAGTGAATTGTAAGATGGTGATAGGACTGATCGACAGTACCGGTTCCCTGAACCAATCCAAATCAGGGATCCTGGAGGTGGTCAGATCCTTTTACTCATGCCTCTTGGGAAAGAGGGATCTTTGGCCCAAAAAATCGCCAGGTCCAGATGGCTTAACATCCGAGTTTTACAAGACCTTTAGGGACTCCTTGGTCCCCCTCTTGACTGAGGTGTTTAATGAGTGGCCTTTCCTCGGGCGCTCTTCCCAGCTCAATGAGGATGTCAGCCCTGATTATCCTATCAAAGGGTAAGGACTCGTCCCGTATTGAGAATTGGCGTCCCATATCTCTTCTTAATGTGGACTGGAAGGTTCTGGCAAAGGTGCTATTTAATTGGCTGGTGAAGTTTGCACCCCGGCTCCTTTCGGGGGCTCAGCACTGCTCTGTTCCAGGCCGCAGTACTTTTAGTGCTGTGCTCGGTGTCCGAGAGGCAGTGGAGCAGGGCAGGGGGGGGGTCACTGGAAGGGGTACTTGCTGTCCTTAGATCAAGCAAAGGCCTTTGACAGGGTGAATCACGAGTACCTCTGGTCTGTCCTTTTGAGGTACGATCTGCCTGGGAGGTTTGTAAATTGGTTAGAGACCTTATACCAGGGGGCTGAGACTTTTCCACTCGTGAACGGTTGGGTTGGTCACCCTTTTGAGGGGAGTTCTGGGGTCCGCCAGGGTTGTCCTCTGAGCCCACTTTTATACGTGTTCTAGATTGATCCCTTCTTGAGGAGGGTAGATCGTGGACCGTTGGTGGGAGTCGGGATGGACCGGGCGGAGCCGGGGGCCACTCTGAGGTTGGTAGCATTTGCTGACGACGTCTCCCTCTTTGTGTCCTCGAGAGAGGAGGCGGATTGGGTCATGTCTGAGGTCGAGCGCTACTCGGAGGCGTCCGGGTCCATGATCAACCGGGAAAAGTGCGAAAGTCTCTGGCTGGGAGGGGGAGATCCTAGTTTTGATCTCCCGGACACCCTTCCAGGGCCCCAGACCTCCGCCAAAATCCTAGGCATCGAATTTGACCCGGGGACTACCCCAAGCAAAATTGGGAGGGCAGACTTAAGATCGCCGCCCAAAAGATGGACCAGTGGAAGGGTTGGTCTTTAACCCTGAGGGAAAGGGTCATCTTGGCCAAAGGCTTTCTGTTTCCCTTGTTAATATACCTGGGCAGTGTCTGCGTCTTGCCAGAACCTCTCTTGACACGGGTCTATAGCCTGTTCTTCCAGCTGTTATGGGGGAACAGGCTTAACCCAATTAAGAGAGAGGTCACGTATCGTACGAGGAGACTAGGTGGGTTGGGTATGGTCAACCCGGTGGTGTTTCTGATAAACACCTTTCTTAAGATCAATGTTGCCAACCTCTATTCAGAGATTGCTCCTCAGTGGGTATTCTCCTGCAGGGGTTGGTTTTGGCCTTTCTTCCAGGAATGGGAGACAGGAGGGCAGGTGAAGGACCTGTGCACACACACGGACATCTCCCGGCTTATGCTATCTCGGTTCTGAAGGTGATCCGCCGGTGGGGTCTGGGAATGTAGGAAATCAGGACCATGTCGAGGAAATTCCTTGACAGCAGGGTTCTGTTGACCTATTTCCAGAAGCCCTGGTGCTCAAGGATTGCCCAGGCCGGGATCTGGAGGTTGGGCTTGGGTTATTAAATTCCAAGCAGATCCCCTTGAAGTTTTGGGACTTGGCATGGCGCTGCTTCCATGGGAGGCTGTATGTAAGGGACAACCTGAAGTGCAGGAGCTCCGATGATCGGGGTTGTCCCCGTGAGGAGTGTGGTGACATATTGGAAAGCATGGAGCACTTCCTCCTTCAGTGTCCCTTTAATACAGGGGTCTACAACAGGGTGGGTGCTTCCATAGGCTGGTCTAGGCTGGCGTCCCTTTCTTATCCGGAGTGGGCTTATGGGGCATTCAGATCCTTGGGTGGCCGAGAACGGAGCACTTTATTCCTAGTTAGTGTAGTCATTAGGTTCCACACTTGGAATGCACGGTGTTTAGTTTCCACGCAGCGGAAAGTCCTCCCCCGGGATGAGGTGGTTAGAAACATCTTGGGTGACCTGGGGAAGGTGCGCTCTTTGGAGTTCGAGAGGCTGGGTGCGAGGAGGGCTCTTGGCTTTGGAGGGGTTTCAACTTTAACGTGCCCTAGGGAGAGCTGGTCTGTGTGAGATTGTTGGTAGGGTAAGATAAGGTGGTGTGGGTTGTAGCGGGTCTGGGAGGCGGAACCTCTGAGCTACTATACAAAGGGGCGGTCCTTGTAAGGGAGTGGGTGGCGACCAGGGTAGACGGGCAGGTAGTCACAGCAGGTAACCGGGGGCAGTCTCTGGATGAATGGGCAGGAGGTCACGGCAAGTGACTGGGGCAGTCTCTGGATGAGCGGGCAGGAGGTCACGGCAAGTGACCGGGGCAGTCTCTGGATGAAGGTAGATACGACCTGTGATGGCTGAGCCTCCCGGTAGGCTAGCAGGCAGATAGCAGATGAGCGCTCCCAGGTGAGCGGGCGAGAGTCTCTGGAATAGCAGAAGGTCTCAGCACGTGACGGCAGAACCTCCAGGTAGGCTAGCAGGCAGGTAACAGATGAGCGCTCCCAGGTGAGCGGGCAGGCTGGTCCATAGACAGACTGGCAGGTGATGGTGGGCAGACTGTCAGACGTTGGAGCCTCCAGGTAGGCTAGCAGGCAGGTAACAGGTGAGCGCTCCCAGGTGAGCGGGCAGGCTGGTCCATAGACAGACTGGCAGGTGATGATAGGCAGACTGTCGAACCACAGGCTAGCAAGCAGTTAAGTGGAATATCAGGCAGGAACTGACAGCAAACTGGCAGGAATCTGGCAGGTAACTGGCAATGGACCCTGAGGACTAAAGCAGAGTAGTGAACAGTGCAACAACATTGCTCGGGCACCTCCATTTTGGAGGAAGTGCCTTATATAAGGTGAAGTCCTCCGGCCATTGGCCGGGGACTCCTTAGGACGGCGCGCGCGGCCCCTTTAAGAGGGAGGGTAGCGCGCGCCCTAAGCACAGTGGCCGGAAAGGAGCGAGCGCTGCCAGCAGAGCGGGAGGAGGACGCCGGGCTCGGAGCAGAGGGGTGAGGGGAACAGCGTCCCTGCCTAGCAGAGGGCAGGGACGCCAGCGCTACAGTACCCCCCCCCTTAGGTCCCCCCTTTTTTAGGCCAGAGAGAAATTTAGCTAGGATGAGAGGGGCATGGATGTTCTCCCGAGGCTCCCACGTTCTCTCTTCAGGACCAAACCCCTTCCAATCTACTAAAAAATAGGTCTTCCCTCTTACCCTTTTGGTGGCCAGAATATTCTCTACCTCAAATTCGTTTTCAGCTGAAACCGGAGCAGGAGGCGTACCTGTAGACTTGGAAAAAGAGTTAAGTACCACCGGTTTGAGGAGAGATACATGGAAGGAGTTAGGGATCCGCAAGTTGGCCGGGAGTTTCAATTTATAGGCAACCGGGTTGATCTGACTGATGACCTCCAGAGGACCGATGAACCGAGGCCCTAACTTATAGGAAGGAGTCTTGAGCCGGACATACTTGGACGAGAGCCAGACCTTATCCCCAGGATGGAATTGAGGAGGATCCAGACGTTTTTTGTCATCATGTCTTTTCATACGCTCGGATGACAGAAGAAGTGCGGACCGGGTACTCTCCCATATGGAGGAAAATTTGTTAACAAGAGATTCTGCAGCTGGATTGTCCACTGAGGTGGAGACGGGAAATGGGATCCGAGGATGCTGACCGAAGACTACAAAAAACGGGGATTTGGAGGAAGATTCGCTCTCGTGATTGTTGTAAGAAAATTCGGCCCATGGCAGGAGATCCACCCAGTCAGAATGGTGGGCATTAACAAAGTGCCGGAGGTAACTGGTCAGGATCTGATTGATCCGCTCCACTTGACCATTGGACTGTGGGTGGTAAGCGGAGGAGAAGTCCAGGGTGACGTCTAATAATTTACAAGTGGCTCTCCAGAAACGTGAGGTGAACTGTACCCCTCGATCCGACACGATGTGACGGGGCAGGCCATAAAGACGGAAGATGTGGCGGATAAAGTCTTTAGCCAGCTCGGGTGCAGACGGGAGGCCTGACAGGGGAATAAAGTGAGCCATCTTGGAAAAGCGGTCAGCGACCACCCAAATGACCGTATAACCAGCAGAGACGGGGAGGTCAGTTATGAAGTCCATGGCTATATGCTGCCAGGGGGCAGCGGGTACAGGAAGCGGAAGAAGGCGACCGGCAGGCAGGTGTCTCGAAACTTTGTTGCGGCCACAGGAGGCACAGGCAGCAACAAAGTCTATTACGTCCTTGTGCAGGGTAGGCCACCAGTAATGCCGAGAAATAAGCTGAAGGGTCTTTCTCTGACCGGCGTGGCCAGCAAGTTTAGACGAATGACCCCAGTGTAGGATCCTCTCCCGATCGGTTACCGATACGAACGTCTTACCGGGAGGGAGACGGTTTAGACTCACGGGAGCCACCTGCATGACTCTGGCGGGATCGATGATATGTTTAGGTTCCTCCTCGAGATCCGACACCAGGAAGGATCGGGACAAGGCGTCCGCCTTGATGTTCTTGTCAGCCGGGCGAAAATGTAGAATAAAATCAAAGCGAGCAAAAAACAAGGACCACCGGGCTTGGCGTGGGTTAAGTCTCTGGGCATGCTGGAGGTAAGCCAAGTTTTTGTGGTCAGTGTAAATAATTACCGGATGAAGAGCCCCTCGAGTAGTTATTAAGTTATTAAGTTATTAAGTTATTAAGGTTGAAGGAAGACTTTAAGTCCATCTAGTTCAACCCATATCCTATCCTAACCTGCCCTAACATGTTGATCCAGAGGAAGGCAAAAAAAACCCCAAGTGGCAAACAGTAAGCTTCACATTGGGGAAAAAAATTCCTTCCCGACTCCACATACGGCAATCAGACTAGCTCCCTGGATCAACGCTGTATCTAGGAAACTAGTGAATATAGCCTGTAATATTATACTTTTCAAGAAAGGCATCCAGTCCCCTCTTAAATTTTAGTAAGGAATCACTCATTACAACATTAGACGGCAGAGAGTTCCATAGTCTCACTGCTCTTACAGTAAAGAATCTGCATCTGTGATTATGGCTAAACCTTCTTTCCTCCAGACGTAGAGGATGCCCCCTCGTCCCCGTCACAGGTCTAAGAGTAAAAAGATCATTAGAAAGGTCTTTGTACTGTCCCCTCATATATTTGTACATTGTAATAAGATCACCCCTAAGCCTTCGTTTTTCCAAACTAAATAACCCAAGTGTAATAACCTGTCTTGGTATTGCAGACCCCCCAGTTCTCTAATAACCTTGGTCGCTCTTCTCTGCACCCGCTCCAGTTCAGCTATGTCTTTCTTATACACCGGAGACCAGAACTGCACACAGTATTCTAAGTGTGGTCGCACCAGTGACTTGTATAGAGGTAAAATTATGTTCTCCTCATGAGCATCTATGCCTCGTCTAATGCATCCCATTATTTTATTTGCCTTGGCAGCAGCTGCCTGACATTGGCCACTAAATGTGAGTTTGTCGTCCACCCATACACCCAAGTCTTTTTCAGTGACAGTTTTGCCCAGTGTTTTACAATTAAGCACATAATTATACATCTTATTTGTTCTACCCAAGTGCATGACCTTACATTTATCCCCATTAAAGCTCATTTGCCATTTATCAGCCCAAGCTTCTAGTTTACATAAATCCTCCTGTAATATAAAATTATCCTCATCTGTATTTATTACCCTGCAGAGTTTAGTGTCATCTGCAAATATTGAAATACTACTCTGTATGCCCCATACAAGGTCATTAATAAATATGTTAAAGAGAAGCGGCCCCAATACTGACCCCTGTGGTACCCCACTGCTAACCGTGACCCAGTCCGAGTGTGCTCCATTAATAACCACCCTTTGTTTCCTATCCATGAGCCAGTTCTTAACCCACTTACACATATTTTCCCCTATCCCCATTGTTCTCATTTTATGTATCAACCTTTTGTGTGGCACTGTATCAAAAGCTTTTGAGAAGTCCATGAACACCACGTCCACTGCATTCCCTTGGTCCAGTCCTGAACTTACCCCTTCATAAAAGCTTATCAGATTAGTCTGACAAGAACGGTCCCTCGTAAACCCATGCTGATACTGTGTCATGAGGTTATTCAGCTTCAGATACTCCAATATAGTATCCCTTAAAAAACCCTCCAGGATTTTACCCACAGTAGATGTTAAGCTCACTGGCCTATAATTTCCAGGTTCAGTTTTTGCCCCCTTTTTGAATATTGGCACCACATTTGCTATACGCCAGTCCTGTGGTACAGACCCCGTTATTATGGAATCTTTAAAGATTAAAAATAAAGGTCTATCTATAACTGTACTTAATTCCTGCAGTACTCGGGGGTGTATCCCATCCGGGCCCGGGGATTTGTGAACTTTAGTGATTTTTAGACGCCGCCGTACTTCCTGCTGGGTTAAGCATGTGACATTTAATGGAGAAATTTTTTTATCTCTGATCATGTTATCTGTCATGGGATTTTCTTGTGTAAATACAGTTGAAAAAAAGTCATTTAGCATATTGGCTTTTTCCTCATCCTCATCCACCATTTCACCCAGACTATTTTTAAGGGGACCAACACTATCATTTTTTAGTTTCTTGCTATTTATGTAGTTAAAGAATATTTTGGGATTATTTTTACTTTCTCTGGCAATGAGTCTCTCTGCCTCAATCTTTGCTGTCTTGATTTGCTTTTTACAGAATTTATTCAGTCTTCTGTATTTATTTAATGCCTCTTCACTACCTACTTGCTTTAATTCCCTAAACGCTTTCTTTTTGTCCCTTATTGCGCCCCTTACAGCTCTATTTAGCCATAGTGGTTTCCTCCTAATTCTAGCATGTTTATTCCCATAGGGTATATACTGTGCACAGGTCCTATTCAGGATACTAATAAACGTCTCCCATTTTCTTTGTGTATTTTTATGTCTCAGGATATCGTCCCAGTTTATTGCACCAAGATCATCTCTCATCCGTTGGAAATTTGCCTTCCTGAAGTTTAGTGTCCTTGTAACCCCTCGACTACACATCTTATTAAAGGATACATGAAAGCTTATTATTTTGTGATCACTATTACCCAAGTGACCCCCAACCCTTGTATTTGATATGCGGTCTGGCCTGTTGGTTAATATTAGGTCTAGCAGTGCCCCCCCTCTTGTTGGGTCCTGAACTAGTTGTGAAAGGTAATTGTCTCTCATAGTTGCCAAAAACTTATTACCTTTGCTGGAACTGCAGGTTTCTGTTCCCAATGTATTTCAGGGTAGTTGAAGTCCCCCATAATAATGACTTCTCCTTGAGTTGCTGCTTCATCTATTTGCTTTACGAGGATATTCTCTGTTGCTTCCATTATTTTAGGAGACTTATAACAAACCCCTATCAATAATTTATTATTTTTACCCCCTCCCCTAATCTCCACCCACAGAGACTCTACATCTTCATTAGATTCACAGATATCACGCAGGATGGGTTTTAAGGATGATTTTACATATAAACACACCCCCCCACCTCGCTTATTTTTACGGTCATTTCTAAACAGACTATAGCCCTGTAAATTAACCGCCCAGTTATGGCTCTCATCCAGCCAAGACTCAGATATCCCCACCATGTCATAATTATGTTCCAACAAAATTAATTCTAATTCCGCCATTTTGTTGGTGAGGCTTCTAGCATTAGTATACATGCACTTTATGTATCTCTCTGAACCTCTATTCTTTCTTAAATTATTAACTGTTCTAACCCCACCCCCCATGCCACCCCCACCCCCAATTTCATTATTTGTGCCCAGGTCTCTATCTGTACTGCCTTCCCCTCCTATAAAATGAATACCCTCCCCCCCAGTCCCTAGTTTAAAGACTCCTCCAACCTTCTAGCCATTTTCTCTCCCAGCACAGCTGCACCCTCCCCATTGAGGTGCAGCCCATCCCTAGCATAGAACCTGTAGCCAACTGAGAAGTCGGCCCAGTTCTCCAGGAACCCAAACCCCTCCTTCCTACACCAATTCTTGAGCCACTTATTAACCTCCCTAATCTCCCGTTGCCTCTCTGGTGTGGCACGTGGTACCGGCAGTATTTCAGAAAATACCACGTTGGAGGTCCTTGCTTTAAGCTTGCAGCCTAATTCCCTGAAATCATCTTTAAGGACCTTCCACCTGCCTCTAACTTTGTCATTTGTGCCAATGTGCACCATGACCGCTGGGTCCTCACCAGCCCCTCCCAGTAATCTGTCAACCCGATCAGCGATGTGTCGGACTCGAGCGCCAGGTAGGCAGCACACTGTTCGACGATCCCTGTCTTTGTGACAGATTGCCCTATCTGTTCCCCTAATAATTGAGTCCCCCACTACCAGCACCTGTCTGGCCTGCCCTGCTCTCCTAATTCCCCCCTTACTGGAGCAGACACTCCCCCGGCTTTCAGAGGACATGCCTGGCTGCAGCAGTGCTACCCCTGTACTGACAACCCCCTCATCTGCCAACTTTGCAAACTTATTGGGGTGTGCCAGATCAGGACTAGCCCCCCTGGCGCTCTTCCCTCTACCCCGCTTTCTAACTGTCACCCAGCTTCCTACTTCAGTGTCCTGCAGCTCCACCCTAGCATCCCCCCCTATCTATCCCATTGAGCGTCTGCTCAGTGAGCAGAAGACTCCTTTCCATATTGTCTATGGATCTCAGTGTTGCCAGCTGCACATTTAGATCCAAGATTTGGGCTTCCAAATGCACAACGTGCTCACATCTCGCACAGCAGTATGCACCCTCGACCGGCTGTTCAAGGACTGCATACATGTGGCAAGATGTACACTGGATGGCATTGGCAATAGTGGAGCACATATCTAATGGGGATTTCACCAGACAGCAAAGATAAGTAAAAATAAATAAAAAGTATTAATAAAATATACAGTAACAGCAATTCAGTAAATCCTCCCTTGGAAACTCCCTGAATCCAAAGTCACTGAATCTCAAGTCACACTTACCACCATTCACACTTGCGCACCGGTCACACTCAGCTCGCTCACACTCGCTGAAGCAGAAGATTTAAAGAGAGATTTTTTTTTTTTTTTTTTTTTTTTTTTTCCTTCAGCAGCAAATCACCCTGCTGCTCAAATGCACTTCCAAAAAGACTTGAGTCCCAACCAGCTGGCCCTTATAAACCCTTAATTATGAACCCCCACCCTTAATTAACCCCTTGTGAATATAGCTACACCAAGATTTAAATGCAATATAGTTAACCTTTAAACACACAGATAGTAAAATAAGAGATTAATCCTTTAGAGAGAAAAAATAGGTTAAAAAAGCCCCAAAAGATAGAATAGGTAGAAAGGCACTCAGAAATCCACAATTCAGCCACTCACACCAATTCACACAGGTATTTGATTAAAGGTTTTTCAAATACTTCTTCACTGAATCTCAAGTCACACTTACCACCGTTCACACTTGCGCACCGGTCACACTCAGCTCGCTCACACTCGCTGAAGCAGAAGATTTAAAGAGAGATTTTTTTTTTTTTTTTCCTTCAGCAGCAAATCACCCTGCTGCTCTAATGCACTTCCAAAAAAAAAGGTAGGTAACACCACTCCTCCAATGCCAGCTTGATGGCCAATAACTCTCTGTCTCCTATGGAATAATTGCGCTCAGAAGAGGAGAAGAGTTTGGAGAAGAAGCCGCAAGTTACCATCCTCCCAGAAGATGATTTTTGAGTAAGTACCGCTCCGGCTCCAGAGGAGGAAGCGTCAACCTCCAGGAAGAACTGCTTGTTGCCGTTCGGGCGATGCAGCACTGAGGCGGAAGAGAAAGCCTGTTTTAAGGAAAGAAAGGCCTTCTCTGCTTCGGGCGTCCACTCTTTGGGGTTAGTGCCCTTACGGGTGAGCGCGGAAATTGGGGCAGTCCGGGAAGAGAAGTGCAGTATGAAGAGACGGTAATAGTTAGCGAAGCCCAGAACCCGCTGAATGGCCTTCAATCCCTCCGGTCGGGGCCATTTCTCAATGGCAGACAGTTTCTCTGGATCCATTCGTAGGCCGGTCTGAGAAATAATGTAGCCCAAAAACGGAAGCGAGGTCTGCTCAAAGAGGCACTTCTCATATTTAGCGAAGAGGTGATTCTGCCTGAGCAGAACCTGACGAACGTCCCTCCGATGAGTCTGGAGATCTGGAGAGAAGACCAAGATGTCGTCCAGGTACACCACTACGCAGGAGTAAAGAAGGTCCCGGAAGATGTCATTGACCAACTCTTGAAAGACGGCGGGAGCATTACAGAGACCAAAGGGCATCACTAGATATTCATAGTGGCCGTCCCGGGTGTTGAAGGCAGTCTTCCATTCATCCCCTTGACGGATACGGACTAGGTTGTATGCCCCACGGAGGTCCAGTTTGGTGAAGATTCGAGCCCCCCGCAGACGATCAAATAATTCTGGAATGAGCGGAAGGGGATACTTATTCTTCACCGTGATCTGGTTAAGGCCTCTATAGTCTATACAGGGACGGAGAGAGCCGTCCTTCTTTTTTACGAAAAAGAAGCCTGCTCCCGCGGGGAGGTAGATTTCCGGATGAATCCCCTGGCCAAATTCTCCTCGATATATTCGGACATCGACCGGGTCTCAGCAGCGGACAATGGGTAAATACGCCCACGGGGAGGCGTAGTACCGGGTAACAGGTCGATAGGACAGTCGTATGGTCTGTGAGGAGGTAATGTCTCTGCCTCCTTTTTATTAAAGACATCAGCAAATGACCAATAGGGAATCGGAAGTCCAGGTAGATTAGTTGGGGTAGGAGAAGGACGGACGGGATGAACAGGAACCAAACACGTCTTATGACAATCCTGTCCCCAGCGAAGGACCTCTCCGGTCTGCCAGTCGAGCATGGGTGCATGTCTCTGGAGCCAAGTTAGACCTAGTAAGAGGGCGTGAGAGAGTCCAGGCAGAACATGAAAAGAGATGCTTTCAGAATGCAGTATTCCCACCTGCAGAGTTATGGATTCGGTGATGAGTTGGATGGGGAGTGGTAAGAGACCCCCATCCACAGCAGCGACTGATAATGGTACAGCCAGAGGTTTGGTGGGAATGCGGTATTTTTCTACCAGGGACTGTGAAATAAGATTCCCGGCTGCTCCAGAGTCAAGTTGGGCTAGTTCGAAATAACGGTTCTCCCCGCAGAGAATTGAGACTGACAGCAGCAGAGATGGAGAGGATTTATCCTTGTCTAGGTCGACCTCTCTGAGCGAACCTAGACACAGGCGTTTCCCGACCTCTCCGGACAGGTACGGATCCGGTGCTCCTTACTGCCATAGTAGAAGCAACTCCCCTCGGCACGGCGTAAGTCCTGACGGGTTTTGACCATCTTGGTCTGGTCGACCTGCATAGGCTCAGGAGAGTGTAATTGGGGAGAAACGGAGGGAGTGACTGGTTTCTGAAACGTAGGAGCTAGACGTGGAAACCTCCTCTCACGGGTGACCTCTTTGGCCCGCTCCTGGAACCGTAGGTTAATCCGGGTGGCAAGAGTTATTAGGTCATCGAGAGTGGTAGGAATGTCCCGACCGGCGAGTTCATCTTTAATACGACCGGACAGACCCTCCCAGAAGACAGATACCAGAGCGTCGTTATCCCAGGCCAGCTCTGAGGCAAGGGTACGGAACCGTATGGCATATTGGCCCACGGTGAGACTTCCCTGACGGAGGCGTAGCAGAGATGATGCGGATGAGATCTTTCGTCCGGGTTCGTCGAAGACTTTCCGGAAAGCCGCGAGAAAGGTAGACAGGTCGGACACCAGGGGTCTCCTCTCTCCCAAAGAGGATTTAGCCAGGCCAGGGCCTCCCCGGTGAGATGGGACATGATGAAGGCAATTTTGGCCCGGTCGGAGTTAAACTGGTGGGAGAGGAGTTCAAAGTGCAGGGTGCACTGATTAATGAAGCCCCGAGCCTGAGCGGGGTCGCCTCCGAAGCGAGGAGGTGCAGAAAGCCGGGGTCCGGGATAGGAAACCATGGAATTGGGGAGCAGCGGAGCTGCCGGATTGCGAGTCATGGCACCAGCGGTGGTTGCTGGTGGAGCAGTCAGTGTCCAGGCGAGAATTGACATTCCGCAGGTGACCCAGGATGGACTCCTGTTGGGACCTCTGACGGGACAGTTCATGACACAGGTCCGAGATCGAGGGAGCTTGGGTGCCACCGGGTTCCATGGCCCGAGCAAACTGTAACGGGTCTGGGAGGCGGAACCTCTGAGCTACTATACAAAGGGGCGGTCCTTGTAAGGGAGCGGGTGGCGACCAGGGTAGATGGGCAGGTAGTCACAGCAGGTAACCGGGGCAGTCTCTGGATGAATGGGCAGGAGGTCACGGCAAGTGACCGGGGCAGTCTCTGGATGAGCGGACAGGAGGTCACGGCAAGTGACCGGGGCAGTCTCTGGATGAGCGGGCAGGAGGTCACGGCAAGTGACCGGGCAGTCTCTGGATGAAGGTAGATACGACCTGTGATGGCTGAGCCTCCCGGTAGGCTAGCAGGCAGATAGCAGATGAGCGCTCCCAGGTGAGCGGGCGAGAGTCTCTGGAATAGCAGAAGGTCTCAGCACGTGACAGTGTGTCGACCCGCCACCACAATTGTGGGTTACCAGGGCAATGGGGTACTCAGAGCCGAGCCCATGGAAGTCTATGGGGGTTTTGTCACAGGTAGCTGTGGCTCGGTCTGTGGCCCGGGCGGTCTGGCGTATGTTGGGGGAATATTTACAGGGGATTGATTTATGTACAGTTCGTGACGCCACCTGTAGTATTCTGGTAATGGGTACCAGCGCTGCTGTAGATCTCTGAGGGGATGGTGTGGCAGCTAGATGTCAGGTCCCCTACAGGTGGGACTCTTCCCTCAAAGTCTGTTAAGATGGTGAAGTCGGGTGCCGGTAAATAACACAGTCTCACACAGTCAATGTCTTTCCATACCTTTACTTGCTGAATGTCAAGGCAGGTCCCGGGGAGGCTGATCCAAAGGGAGTGTATTTTGAGACGGCAGCTGGACAAGTTAGGGGCCTCCTTTAACTCCAATAAACGAGTACAACCAGCCTGAAGCGTAGTTCCCTCTATGATTCCAGCTGATCTTAGCTGTAACTGCCCAGTCAGCTTAGTGTTAGGGGCCTTCCTGTGAAGGAGCTGAATACTTATGTTTGTCCTGCAGAACGCCAAAGTCTTCACTCCCCCTGACCCCAGCTACGTACCGACTATAAGGGGCTTGTCTGCCGCGACCTAGGGTCCGGTAGATTCCTGGTTTTCCTGCCTCTGTGCCTGAAACAACAGCGACTCTTCGGTCCCCAGTGACCGGTAAACAGGGTGCTGGACTTATGCAATCCTGTAGCACCAATTCTATAATCCACTTGCCTTTCGCCTTGTCCACGCTGGTAACATAAACATTCTCACTAGCCAGGGGTCGAGCAGTCACTTCCAATCTTTCTCCTTCCAATGAAGCCAGCCACAGATGCTCAGTTATCACAGGCAGGAGCACGTCTCTGTACCTGATACTGTCCTTAGACAGGAACGCTGAAGTCTTTCTGTGCTGATACTCCTTCCTTTCTTCAATGTGTGCTGAGAGATAATCCAGCTCTGACCAGACTAAGGTATATGTCAAAACCTATACCGGACTCCACTATTTGAACTGGTTATGAAGCAGGCTAGACTCCTTTCTCCCTCCGTCTTCTCACAGAAGTCTAAGCTCTCCTCCACACGTCTTCTCTGTCCAGAGACAGGAACTAGACTCTTTTCAAAATCACCCTACACCCACTACTTTGACCACTCCCTAGAGTATACTTCACTACCCCAAGGGTGTGTCCAGTGTGTGTAGAATGAATGCATATTGAGCATTAAGCCGCCGTCTCGCCATACACTCCCCAGGGTACTGCGTGTGCCCACCACCAGGGCTACACATTCCCCCATGGTAAACGACAGCACTCCCGGGCTGTGAAATACAAAAGACAGAAAAATTTTGTTTATGCAATAACATTGGAACAATAACATCTTCCCATCCGGGAGGTAAGAATACTTCGAACGTTACAAACTTTAATACAAAAATACAAATAGTATCAAATGTCATTCAATAAATAAATTTACAAGATACTTGTGAAGGACCCGCACCAAACCTTCAACGTGGGTCCTGGGTGGGCTGCAGGACATCCAAGTGCAGACCTCACTCAGTGCCACACCACACGGGTTTTGTTTTTCAGAGGTAGATATGTATGGCTTATGTAAAACCAAGATAGGGCGCCGGAGCGCAACTATGTACAGGAAAGTTTTTAGGCTGTCTCAGTCCTCAACCTACGAGTCCATTGTAAACCAAAGGCATATATCAAATCACATTATGATAAAGTGCAATAACTTTTTATGGTTCTATTCACCATTTACCCAGCCGGGCATTCTATAATTAGGAATATATATATATACATTATATATAAACTTGTGCAAAAACTTTATAAACATTTTTCAAACTTTGACTGATGGTAGATCCTTTATGGACCTTACCAATTCTTTTTATATATTTATTCATCAAATAGTACGCTTTCCACCCCGGGGGCTGGAACAACGCAATGGGCCCTAGATCCTAAGACCAGCAAGTCATGTGCTGCGATCAGGGTTTGGGTTGCGACATCTCTGGTTTGAACCTCTAGGGGCGCAACCGGTACACTTTCCTCACACGACACCGATTGCGTCTCCATTACTGTTAATGATATAGACCGCGTCAGGGTTTGCGATTTATACTGGGTCGCATTTGGCGATATGGAAGTGGCTTTCACTTGCGATGAACTTTGGGTCGCATGTTGCGATGATTTTGAAGGGGGCGATGCTGGGGCACGGCCGGATGCTGCTGAAGCTGGAAACGGGGACGCTGCGGTAATGGTGACGATACCTGCGTCTGGGACGGGGTCGCGGACGATGGCGACGTTCAGGGCATACCACCCCTTCATTCCCCAATGCCGCGTATAGGTGACTATGTCGCCGTTTACTAAGTCCCTCCCGGGATGGCCTTGTGGCAGGTGAGATTCCACGTCACGCCTGCTGACGAAGACCGCTGGGTAGAGGCCCGGTTCACGAATAAAGCCCCAGCCCTTCCGGAGCTGGAACTCAGTCACACACCCCTGCCGCCGCGGTTCCCGTAAGGTACCTTTGTCGCGACGGACAGTCTCCTTATCGGCAATCAGCTCGGCAAACTGTCGCTGGCGGTTCTTCTTGATTTCCCGCGCTTCCTCCTGCTGGCGCCTCTTTGTCTCCTCACGACTCCGCCATTCTTGCTCCCACTGGGCGGTGTAGGCAACGTCATCCAGGCGCGCCATTTCGTCCCAGTCCACATCTGGTAGTGACGGACAGGACCCCTCCGGTGTCCCTGCCGGGGACCGATAATCTGCTGCGGCCTCTTGGCCGGGCGGGCGTTCCGGGATCGGCTGTACCTCCTCAACCTCCTCCGCATCCACCGCTTCACCAGTGGGATCGGGAACGGTACTTTCGGGGGCAGCCTCCGGTTGCTCCTTCGCCTTGGGCAGCAGACTGTTCGGTACTTTGAATCGTGGGGGTTCGTTGAGGGGAGGAGACGCCGTGTTCGTCATCCGCCATTTCTGCAGGTTACAGCGGCGTCTCTCAATCTCCTCCAGTCCAGGTTGGAACAACTGCTTTAGTCGTGAGTTCTCCTCCTGGACCTCTAACAACGCCTGTTGCAGGTGCAGGATCGCATAGGCCTCGGATGCCGATGGCAGCTTGGCGGGGGCCCGGGGCCTGCTTTCCTCCGCTGCTCCGCTCGGCTCCACACGTCTGGCCTCCATCATGTTCCAGAACAATCTCTTTTCTTTTGGAGACATCCGGTCTCTTCCGTGGAGGTGGGGTTTGCGTCGCCTCCTCCTCCCAGAGAAGGTGAAGAGGAGGCGGACCTCCTTCGCTGTAGGGCAGGACCGCATGTTGTAATAGCACTTTGAGAGGACAGGCATTTTCTTCGCGCCACAGGGGGGTAGACGCCCACGAAGGCACGCCCACCTTCTTCTCCAGCGCCTGAGGGCGCGAATATGGCGACAAAAATGGCGATTTTGGCGCCAAAAGTGCAAACAGTCCTTTTTACAAAAACAAGTCCTTAGGCACGCAGGGCTCGCAATTTCGCGAGTTTGGTATCCTGTTCGTGACGCCAAGTTTGTTGTGTCGACCCGCCACCACAATTGTGGGTTACCAGGGCAATGGGGTACTCAGAGCCGAGCCCATGGAAGTCTATGGGGGTTTTGTCACAGGTAGCTGTGGCTCGGTCTGTGGCCCGGGCGGTCTGGCGTATGTTGGGGGAATATTTACAGGGGATTGATTTATGTACAGTTCGTGACGCCACCTGTAGTATTCTGGTAATGGGTACCAGCGCTGCTGTAGATCTCTGAGGGGATGGTGTGGCAGCTAGATGTCAGGTCCCCTACAGGTGGGACTCTTCCCTCAAAGTCTGTTAAGATGGTGAAGTCGGGTGCCGGTAAATAACACAGTCTCACACAGTCAATGTCTTTCCATACCTTTACTTGCTGAATGTCAAGGCAGGTCCCGGGGAGGCTGATCCAAAGGGAGTGTATTTTGAGACGGCAGCTGGACAAGTTAGGGGCCTCCTTTAACTCCAATAAACGAGTACAACCAGCCTGAAGCGTAGTTCCCTCTATGATTCCAGCTGATCTTAGCTGTAACTGCCCAGTCAGCTTAGTGTTAGGGGCCTTCCTGTGAAGGAGCTGAATACTTATGTTTGTCCTGCAGAACGCCAAAGTCTTCACTCCCCCTGACCCCAGCTACGTACCGACTATAAGGGGCTTGTCTGCCGCGACCTAGGGTCCGGTAGATTCCTGGTTTTCCTGCCTCTGTGCCTGAAACAACAGCGACTCTTCGGTCCCCAGTGACCGGTAAACAGGGTGCTGGACTTATGCAATCCTGTAGCACCAATTCTATAATCCACTTGCCTTTCGCCTTGTCCACGCTGGTAACATAAACATTCTCACTAGCCAGGGGTCGAGCAGTCACTTCCAATCTTTCTCCTTCCAATGAAGCCAGCCACAGATGCTCAGTTATCACAGGCAGGAGCACGTCTCTGTACCTGATACTGTCCTTAGACAGGAACGCTGAAGTCTTTCTGTGCTGATACTCCTTCCTTTCTTCAATGTGTGCTGAGAGATAATCCAGCTCTGACCAGACTAAGGTATATGTCAAAACCTATACCGGACTCCACTATTTGAACTGGTTATGAAGCAGGCTAGACTCCTTTCTCCCTCCGTCTTCTCACAGAAGTCTAAGCTCTCCTCCACACGTCTTCTCTGTCCAGAGACAGGAACTAGACTCTTTTCAAAATCACCCTACACCCACTACTTTGACCACTCCCTAGAGTATACTTCACTACCCCAAGGGTGTGTCCAGTGTGTGTAGAATGAATGCATATTGAGCATTAAGCCGCCGTCTCGCCATACACTCCCCAGGGTACTGCGTGTGCCCACCACCAGGGCTACACAACAGCAGAACCTCCAGGTAGGCTAGCAGGCAGGTAACAGATGAGCGCTCCCAGGTGAGCGGGCAGGCTGGTCCATAGACAGACTGGCAGGTGATGGTGGGCAGACTGTCGGACGGTGGAGCCTCCAGGTAGGCTAGCAGGCAGGTAACAGGTGAGCGCTCCCAGGTGAGCGGGCAGGCTGGTCCATAGACAGACTGGCAGGTGATGATAGGCAGACTGTCGAACCACAGGCTAGCAAGCAGTTAAGCGGAATATCAGGCAGGAACAGACAGCAAACTGGCAGGAATCTGGCAGGTAACTGGCAATGGACCCTGAGGACTGAAGCAGAGTAGTGAACAGTGCAACAACATTGCTCGGGCACCTCCATTTTGGAGGAAGTGCCTTATATAAGGTAAAGTCCTCCGGCCATTGGCCGGGGACTCCTTAGGACGGCGCGCGCGCGCCCTAAGCACAGTGGCCGGAAAGGAGCGCGCGCTGCCAGTAGAGCGGGAGGAGGACGCCGGGCTCGGAGCAGAGGGGTGAGGGGAACAGCGTCCCTGCCTGGCAGAGGGCAGGGACGCCAGCGCTACATGGGTGTTGAGGGAGAGAAAAGTAGGGACAGATAGGGACAGGGAGGGCCAGTTTAGGGATAGCTAGATAGTTAGTTATGATAAGCTCGGTAGAGTAGGGATAGGTAGGGACAGGTAGGGATAGTTAGGGTCAGTTTCTTTTCTTTTAGGGACAGATTTAGTTGGTGAGGGACAGGGTGCGTGTGTTGGTGGTTAGGGATGGGGCCTCTTAGGACTCCAGTTTCCCGGTGGTGGGCTGGTGTGTGGCACACTTAGCTTTTTGTTTTGTAAATTCAGGAGATAATGGATATTGGGCTTGCAGGCGCTGAACTTGGGCCTTGTAAGTTATGTGGTCAGTGTATAGTGTTAATGTTTATAAATGTTTATAATGTTGTGTTTATAGTAATGTAATTTAATGTAGTGTTCTTGTGTGGTAGGTCTGTTAATGTTATGTTTTATATAAGTGTAAATAGTTATATGTTTGGGGGTATAGTTTAGGTTGGGTGGGGTTTTTGTGTGGGGGGAGGGCATGGAACTTGCCATGGACCCGAGGGTTGTAAATTTCTAAGGGCAAAAACTTTCATGGACCCGTCAAGCTTGCTGTGAAAAGGGCATGAACTCATGATCCTGTGGTGTGGTGGGGGGAAAAAAGAAATGTTGTGCATGTCTTATAGTGTATATATTAGTGTATATGTAGGTTGAAGTTGTATGTATGGCCAGGTGAGGCCTTTTTTCCTTTCTTTTGGGGTGAGTGTGTGTCAGTGTGTGTGCATGTTTCTTTTATGTTTTATATTTATTTTGTTTAAGGGTAATGTTCCTCTGGAAGCTGCAATAGCTTTGAAAGGACGAAGGACTCTGGACTTTTTGGTTTATTTGATGCTGGTTTCTTTTGTTTCTGTTACTTATTTTAGCTATGTTTTATTTCTGTACAGTTTATTATTTATTATGATGTATTGTTTATAATTTTATAATAAAAGAGTTACATCCACTGAGGCCCCTGATCATGTGACCCCTGACTCCTCCCCCTGTGACCTCATCACAGGTCCTGTGCGCACAGAACAGCCATATATGTGGAGTGCGGCTCTGCGGGTGGAGGTAGGTGCTGGAGGCTCCATTATTCTCTATGTGGAGTGCGGCTCTGCGGGTGGAGGTCGGTGCTGGAGGCTCCATTATTCTCTATGTGGAGTGCGGCTCTGCGGGTGGAGGTCAGTGCTGGAGGCTTCATTATTCTCTATGTGGAGTGTGGCTCTGCGGGTGGAGGTAGGTGCTGGAGGCTCCATTATTCTCTATGTGGAGTGCGGCTCTGCGGGTGGAGGTCGGTGCTGGAGGCTCCATTATTCTCTATGTGGAGTGCGGCTCTGCGGGTGGAGGTAGGTGCTGGAGGCTCCCTATTATGGAGCTGGGGGGAGGAGAGGAGGGTGGGTACATTAACCCCTTCAGCACTGAGACTCTTTTGGGGTCTCTGTGTGGTGTGAACAGTGATGTAACAGCAGGATGCGGCTTAGGCTACTTTCACACTTGCGTTTTTTAGCGCTGTGTTTCGATCGCACATAAAACACATTAAAACAACGCGTGCAAACGCTTGTAATCGCTGCGATATTTAGTCGCATAAGTGTGCGCATTGCTGAAAAAAAACACAGCGATTGTATGCGATTTCAAGCGTTTTTGCATGCGTTTGCTTTTTTTCGGCGCATTTCACAGGAGGAAAATCCTTGAAAAATTCTTGCAACTGACTCCACCAATGGGACACCAGCGGGCGTGTGTTATGGGAAATCTTTATATAGAGCCTGTTCACAGCCATTCTTCACATTTGCTTGCATTTGCCTTGGTGAACATGGATCTGCGCTGGAAGAGTTTCCACTTCAACTTGGATCTGGACATTGCGATGGCTCAGGTTTATGCAGTTGCTTGCTATGAAGAAAGGGAGCGAGAGACAGCGAAGACTGCAGCGGAGGCGTTTGTAGGTACATCCCATTGTTGAACTCTGGAGAGCCGTGGAGCGTACCACACTCTCTATAGCGAGCTGCAGGCAAACCCCGAGAAATTTACCGACTATACCCGGATGTCACAAGAAACCTTCAGGGATTTACTTGCTCGGGTCCAACAATTAATCAGGAGACAGGACACACAGCTCCGTCGGGCGATTCCTCCGGAGGAAAGACTCCTGGTGACATTACGGTACGTAATATTGAGAAACCAATGCCTGCATCATTTATTTGTTCTGCCATGTACTATTCCAAAGCTGCCAGAATTATTGTTTTGCCATCTAGTAAACAAAGACCTGCATAATTATTTGTATGCCATGTCCTTTTTTTTTCTCTTTAGTTAAATGTTTTAAAAAAACATATAGAATAATATATATTGTTTTTCTTTCTCAGATTCCTTGCTACTGGAGAGAGCCTCTCTTCACTTCACTTCCAGTACCGGATTGGTATCTCCACCTTGTCAGGAATTGTTGTGGACACCTGCCGGGCATTGTGGAATGTTCTCTGTCCAGAATTTATGCCCCTGCCCACCACAGAAAAGTGGCTAGAAATAGCTGAAAAATTCTGGACAACCTGCAATTTCCCCAACTGTTTGGGAGCAGTTGATGGGAAACGCATCCACATCATCAAACACAAAAGAACAGGCTCGGAGTACTACAACTACAAAAAGTACTCTACAGTTCTCATGGCCATTGCAGATGCAGACTGTATGTTTGTTGCAGTGGACATTGGGGCATTTGGCCGTGGAAATGACTCACAGGCGGTTAAGAACTCGGACATGGGCCGGAGGTTGTATGGTAACCAGTTTAATTTCCCCATGCCACAGCCTCTTCCCCACACCTAAGTTCCGGCACAGCCATTTGTCATGGTTGGGGATGAGGCTTTCCAGATGAGCCAACACCTGCACAAACCCTACTCCAGCCGGGACTTGGACCACAACAAAAAAATATTTAATTACAGGCTGACCAGGGCCAGAAGAACTGTAGAGTGTGCCTTCGGTATACTGGTTTCCAGATGGCGCATTCTGGGCACAGCCATTCATCTGAAAGTGGAAACAGTGGATGAAGTTGTGAAGGCCTGTGTGGTGCTGCATAACTTTGTCATGGCGAAAGAGCACCCAAACTTTGAACTTGATGATGCAGCTCCTAACCCATTGCCTGAGTTCACTCAGCACCCTCTCAGGTCTTCTGTTGAAGTCGGCCAAATGAGGGACCAATTTGCAGCCTACTTTATGTCAGATGTAGGACGGGTGGAATGGCAAGATGAAATGGTGTAAAATAAAAAAAACTGTTCTTGTCTGTATGTTAATAAAATACCTGTGTTTATACCTGTACTGAGTGCAGTCTGTGTTTTTACACTCTAATACAGTAATCAACTGGCCAGGTTTACCAGTGAATTCATGATGCTGTGTTTTTTGTGCATCATGAATTTACTAGTAATCCTGACCAGGTGGCTATACATCCACACACATACAAGTTGCATGAGCTTTATCATCTCTCCGGTTTTGGTTCCATTTGCAGCGACGGTGGAGATAAAACAACTAATATTTGTGTCACCTGGCCTGATGTTACAAATAGTGATTTGAGGATGCACTATCATCCGTCACTCTTTTTTACATCTGTTATGCCTGACCATGTGACTATAAATATTATTTGTAGTATCATCACTGTGACTTGATTTTGAACGCACACTGGAGAGATGATAAAGATTATACATCTTCTACAATACCCAGGCCTGGTGTCATGCTGAAGTGGTGATGCCCCAAATAACACATCCTCACTTCAGAATGTATCACGCCTGGGCAGGTGAATAAACATGAGTTATAAACAGCAGCATCGCTACAGTATGCTTGAAATATATGCAGACTGAAGCAACGCTGCAGGTCAAAACTCATGTGTATTCACCTGCCCAGGTGAGATAGTAATGATACAAGGCCAGGGGATTGTACTTATAAGGCCGGCGTCACACTGCCGAGTTTGATGCGAGTTACTCGCACGACTTTCTCGCATCAACACCCGGCACGGCCGCCTGCTCTCGGTCCCGAGTGCACGGCGGCATAGAAATACATGCAGCTGCACACTCGAGTCCGAGAGCGGGCGGCCGTGCCGGGTGTTGATGCGAGAAAGTCGTGCGAGTAACTCGCATCAAACTCGGCAGTGTGACGCCGGCCTAACGTGTATTTTCACCATCATCTCCTCAGTTTATTCAAGACACATTGAATAGAGAATGTGGTTAATTACAAGGTATATCTAGCAAGGTAAAATAGCTATGCCTTGCACTCAACACCATCCTCTATTCAATATGTGCAATATTAGCAGACAGAGAGACTGGTGGCGAAAATAAAAGTCATATATTTGTGTTTTGGACTACACATATCTCCAGGAAAGACACAAGAAACGTGTCATTCCTGGAGTGATGTGTAGTCCAAAACGCAAAGTGTACGGCGCAGTGTGTGTACGGCGCAGCGTGTGTAGGCGGCGAAAGACACATTAATCAAACCGGATTTACTAAAAGCATAATTGCACATTTATTTTGTACAACAGGAACCACACATTGTAATTGCCACTGAAGTTTGGGTGGAGATTTGGATACATTTACTAAAAGCAGATTAGTACATACTTTGTACAACAGGAACCACACATTTTTATTGCGAATTACGTTTAGGTGGAGATTTGGATACTCTGGGGGTGTGCAGAGATGAAGAATGGCTGGAAAGGGAGGAAGGGGTTCGAGGGGAAGGGGCGACGAAAGTAGTGGGTGAAGGAAGATCAGACATAGAAGTAGAGGCAGGTTGGGACACATTAGGAGGAGAGGGGGGATGGACAAACAAAGTTTTGTTTTTTTCTTTTTGGGGGCAGGAGGCCCTTGCATGGAACGACTTCTGTGTGACCGCCTTGAGCTGGTGGACTGTGGCCTTGATACATAAAACAGTGAATGGCGGTCACCTGTCTCATGCTCTGTGGTGTCAGTTTAGGTGGTGGGAGAAGAAGTGGTGGCGGTGCTCAGAGGAGGACAAGTGGTGGCGGTGTTCCAAGGAGAAGTGGCATCTGTGCCCCTAAACTGTTGCTGAGTGGTGGCGGTACTCCTAGAGGGAGAAGTGGCATCTGTGCTCCTAAACTGTTGCTGAGTGGTGGCGGTACTCCTGGAATGAGAAGTGGGGGCGGTGGCCCAAGCAGGTACTGCGGTGGCGTGAGTCCAAGACTGTGTACCAGTGTCTGTGGTGGTGGTGCTCCAGACAGGAGAAGCGCTTGCCATGGTGGTGGCGACGGTGGAGTGTCCAGCAGTACTCGGACTTGTGGTCGTGTAGTGGTGACTCGGAATACTGGTGGCCGTGCGTTGGTATGCAGCAGAAGTCGGTAGTGATGTGTGGCGAGTCAGTGGTGGCACAGTTGGATATGCAACCACTGACTGCTGCACGTACCGATTCTGCTGCATAGCCTGCAAGTAAGCAGTGCTGCAGGCCTGCAACACACTCAGCTGTTGCTCAGGACTAAGGTCTTCTGCCATGCCCCGTTCAATTTTACTGAAAAAATGGTGCGCTGGTCTGTTGAGATCGGCCTCCAGGCGATCAAGCCGCTGTTCGACACAGTTGAAGCGGTGTTCCATGTGGGTAAAACCACGTTCCATTAGTGAAAAACCGCTTGCCACTGTGCCTGACAGCTACTTCATACTGCCATGAAAGGCCTCGCTCAAGTGCATGAACTCGGGCAAGACATTCCTCTCCAAGGCCCTCTGCCGCTGGCGGGAAGTGCCCACATAACCAGTGGCGGAGACCTGGGACAGGGGAACACCTGATGGACCAGCTTCCTGGTCACCAGATGTCCGTGTTGCTGTTGGGTTTGCCGGTAGAATATATCTACCAGCAAACCAATCAGTGGCATCTGGAACAAGAGTGACTGCAGCATAAAAAACTCAATAGAATGCACAACATAGCAATAAGTTACTTAAACCAAAACCATGGGTGACACAATTACACATAGTTCCAGTAGGGAACAGGGCAACTCCTTACATAATCAAATCCCACAAGAATCTCAGAGCATCTAGCCCAAATAGATCACACAAAATTGTTCAAAAAATGTTATAAATTTTATTGAAAAACACATAATAAAATGTTCACAACAAGAGGTATACATAGATGAAATATAATGGTGAAAAAACAAAAAAGAGAACCTGGAAAACATTGAGTAGCACACTGAGCTCTGCGTGAACCCCCTAACTAATACCAAAAAGGAAATAGTAACAAAAATGTAACAAAAAAATGGATGTGTGATATAAGAGAAGCCGGTAAAGCCAATCATCAGCAAAATTGCATAAAGGGAGTAACAATGTATAGTAATGCATATAATCATGCGATATACCGCCATACAAAGTACAATCTGTGGCTATCAAGGAATGTAGCCGCACGCCAGATGATAGAACCCACTGCTCACACTATAAAGAGGGATCACCAAAATATACCAGCAGGAGGATAATGTCTCCTATAAAGTGCCATACTACATGCAGAGTAAAGTGCAGCCGTGCTTACCCATGTTAGGACAATGTGAAATGCCAGGTACGTGCATTTCACATGAATGTTTTATGTGTTTTTCAATAAAATTTATAACATTTTTTGAACAATTTTGTGTGATCTATTTGGGCTAGATGCTCTGGGATTTGACAACATAACAATAGCATACACAGGGCAGTCACTGTTGAACCAGATGACACTGTTGGGTTTGCAGCTAGAATATATCTTCCAGCAAACACATCAGTGCCATCTGGAACAAGAGTCACTGCGGCATTACAGAGAATGAAAATACTTAACTAAACCCCTTTTTGAGGTTTGGAGAGGCGCTGTCCCAGCCATCCATCAACGCTGCGGCCACCTCGTTCCATAGCCGCCTGCTCACCACATTGTCCTTGTACTGCGGATCATGGCTGTCCCACAACGGGACATGCTCATGGACCTGGCAGATGAGGGCCTCGTTGTCCACATATAGGTCCTCGTCCCGTTGTGGAACCTATAAAAAAACAAAAAAAAAAAAATTAAAATGTATATATTTCAGAAATAAAATAAGATGGAAAAAAAAGACATTCAAAGGCTATATACTTAGATTCCGTCTCGCCACCGGGACTTGACTCGGCTGCGACTGCTCCTGCTGTTCTGACTCCTCAATGTCCGTGTCCGACGATGTCTGAAAAAGGAACCCAAATTTTAGCCATTTGTAGATTCAGCAGCTATACTTACCCAAAGGCAGGAAGATACTCACATCACGGCATCTACTTGGGCCAGTTCTTGCCGGGATGGGGAATATTGGGATCCAGAAGAAGACATGCTGCAATAAAAAAATACAAAGCATGAGTACATCTTTTTACATTGGAAAGGACAGGCAGTCATTTGGTTCAAGAATACTCATTCTTGCACTTTGGATCTGTCTTGGTTGTTTTTTCTGGCTGTAGTAGGGGTCCAGGAGCAGTGTCTCCAGACAGTGTAGTAGGGGTCCACACTGTTTTTGCAGGCTGTAGTAGGGGTCCAGGAGCAGTGTCTCCAGACAGTGTAGTAGGGGTCCACACTGTTTTTGCAGGCTGTAGTAGGGGTCCAGGAGCAGTGTCTCCAGGCAGTGTAGTAGGGTCCAGGCTGGATCTACAGGCTTTTATAGGGGTCCAGGATGGATCTTCCAGTCTCTTATCAGCATGCAGTGTCTCCAGGCAGTCTGAGTAGGGGTCTGTCTGGCACTGAAGACACCTTCCTTTATCTACACTCCTGTAAGGTTCTGTGTACATGTTCCTGAAACTCAGTTTGTTCGTCAGCCATTTTACTTTCTGTCTTGCTGCAGCTATCTTGCCCTCAGTCAAAATGGAGTTTCCAGCTTGCATGTTCCCGCCCTGATTCTCTCCTTTTGCTTCTTAAGCAGCCACAGCTGAGCAATCAGTGCTTCAGAATCTAGCCTGCAGTGAACCTGTGACCTGACTCCTAAAGCCTTGGACCTTGTACTCCAGCTATTCCTACTGAGGAACTCTGAAGCACTTGTGGACTCTGAACCCTGCTCTTTGAAAGACCCACGTTTGCATGGACTTACGGTAACAGAGAAGAAGATCCTGAACCTGTTGTGGAGAGTGATTGCTGAGCTTAGATTACTCTGGCCTGCTGTGTCTCCTGCTTCTGTGTCTGCAAACTGTGTGACTATTTTTGCCAACTTGTATGAAGTAATACAAGACTTTCTATATCAAACCTGTGTCTCATGTATTTTCATCGCACCCAAGCACAAGACGCTATATGAACTGTACTACATACATTACAACTCCTCACAAACAATGTATCTTGTGTAGGGGGTGTTTTAGACAAGTGTCTAGACATTGTTTACTCTAAAATCGCGTATGCACACAAGCGCTGACGAGCGCACAGCCACGCGCCCGCCAGCGCCCCCATAGACAGCAATGCTATTTTTTGGCGCATAGCGTGCTAGACCCTGCGCCCGCCATGTTAATGGTAGGGGAACATTGCGCATGCGAGCGATGGCGCACGATGCGCAGCGCTAAAAAACGCAAGTGTGAAAATAGCCTTAGCTGGTTCCCAGCTCCACATTAGATCCACTCAGACACCTGCAGGATGAGAGGACAGAAGCCCAGAGAAGTTCTCACACAATGTGATTATTTCTCCCCTAGCTCCGCTCCAGCACAATAATGTAGATACCAGTGATGAGTGGCCGCTCTCCACTACTCGATCAGGCATCGGGAGCTCGGACGAGCTTGTTACTCGAGTATCGCAGGTGATGGAGCGCCATGCTGGAGTTCCCAGCCAATAAACATGCGGGGATTGCCCTCCATACACGGGAATGCTGTGGCCATGTTGGCTGCTGACATTACTGTGACTGTCCGGCCGCATCACGTTATCGGGTTTATAGAAGCCCCAGTGACGCGATGCTCGGCACACCGTCCTCAGGGAGCAGCTCAGGGAGAGGTGTTATAGGAGGGAGCGCTTAGATTGTCAGCCCCCTGAGTATTATAAAGTTACATCCGTTAGTGTCTTTCATGTGGCCCTATAGGGTGTATTTAACCCCTTCACCCCAGAGCCTGTTTTCACCTCCCTGAGCAGGCCAATTTTTTCAAATCTGACCACTGTCACTTTGAGGTCATAACTCTGGACGCTTCAATAGATCCCACTGATTCTGAGAATTTTTTTTCATGACTTATTGTACTTCATGATAGTGGTAACATTTCTTTGATATGACACATTTATTTGTGAAAAAAACAGAAATTAAACAAAAATTTAGCAATTTTCCAACTTTGAATTATTGTGCCCTTAAGTCTGAGAGTCATGTCACACAAAATAGTTACTAAATAACATTTCCCACATGTCTACTTTACATCAGCACAATTTCTGAACATTTTTTTTTTTTGTTAGAACGTTATAAGGGTTAAAAGTTGTCCAGCGATTTCTCATTTTTACAACAAAATTTGGAAAACCATTTTTTTTAGGCTACGTGCACACGTCAGGAATATTCACGTTTTTTCCCGCGGCAAAAACGCGAAAAAACGCAAGCATTAAGCATTCTATTCATTTAAATGGATTCTGCAATTTTTATGCACATGCAGCGTTTCTTTCCACGAAAAAACGCTTTGCGGAAAAAAAAGCAACATGTTCATTAATTTCGCGTAATCTCGGCGGAATCGCCGCCATAGGAATGCATTGAACCACTTACTTTCCGCATGTGGCTGTGCCCACCATGCGCAAAGTAAGCGGTTCATGTGCGGATGGTACCCAGGGTCTGGGGGAGAGGAGACTCTGCTCCAGGCCCTGGGTACCATATCCCTGGTAAATCAATAATTAAAATAATAAATAATGATATTCTCACCTTCCGGCGGCCCCCGCAGCCTTCCCGCCTCTCAGCAACGCTCCCGGCCAATCCCGTTCCCAGTAATGCATTGCGAGAATCACCCCAGATGACGTAGCGGTCTCGCTTGATGCTACGTCATCGGGGTCATTGTCGCAAAGGACGCCTGGGAACGGGATTGGCCGTGAGCGTCGCTGAGAGGCGGGAAAGCTGCGGGGGCCGCCGGAAGGTGAGAATAGCACGATTTATTATTTTTTTTTATTATTTTTATATTAGATCTTTTTACTATTGATGCGCCATAGGCGGCATCAATAGTAAAAAGTTGGTCACACGTGTCAAACACTGTGTGACTCATGTGACCAACCTGTCAATCAGTTTTTCCAAGCGATGCTACAGATCGCTAGGAAAACGCTAGCATTCTGCAAGCTAATTACGCTTGCAAAGCGATAGTTTTTAGCGGGAATACGCATACCAAAAAAAATGCGTATTTCTCGCGGCAGAGAAGTGCGGGATTGCCGCGGAAATTTCCGTGGCAATTCCGCAACGTATGAACTTAGCCTTAGGGACCACATCACATTTGAATTAACTTTGAGGAGTCTATATGACAAAAAATACCCAAAAGTGACACCATTCTAAAAACTGCACCCCTCAAGGTGTCCAAAGCCATATTCAACAAGTTTATTAACCCCTCAAGTGCTTTACAAGAACTGAAGCAACGTGGAAGGAAATAATGAACATTTAACTTTTTAGTCACAAAAATGATCTTCTAGCCCCAAATTTTTATTTTCACAAGGGTAACAGGAGAAAATGGACCCCAAAAGTTGTGCAATTTCTCTTGAGTATGCCTATACCCCATATGTGGGGGAAAATCACTGTTTGGGCGCACGGCAGGGCTCGGAAAGGAAGGAGCACTGTTTGACTTTTTGAATGCAAAATTGGCTGGAATTGAGAGCGGATTCCATGTCGCCTTTGAAGAACCCCTGATGTGCCTAAACAGTGGAAACCCCCCTCAAGTGACACCATTTTGGAAACTACATCCCTAAGGCAACTTATCTAGATGTATGGGGAGAACTTTGAACCCTCAGGTACTTCACAGGAGTTTACAATGTAGAGCCATGAAAATAAAAAATAAAAATTTTCACAGAAAATTGCAATGTTAAATAGTGAAAATAAAAAAACACATTTTTTGCACAAAAATTATCTTTTATTTTTAGAAGGGTAACAGGAGAAAATGGACCCTAAAAGTTGCTGTGCATTTTCTACTGAGTACGCTGATACTTTACATGTGGAGGAAAAGTACTGTTTGGGCGCACGTCAGGGCTCGGAAGGGATGGTGTGATGTTTTGGAATTCAGACTTTAATGGAATGGTCTGCAAGCACCAAGTCGCATTTGCAGAGCCCCTGCTGTGCCTAAACAGTGGAAATCCTCCACAAGTGACCCCATTTTGGAATCTGCACCCCTCAAGGAATTTATCTAGAGGCATAGTTTATAGTACGGATTATAATGCTTTTGGTTTTTCTGGTGTATGGATTTATAATGTGGTGTTATGTGTAAGATGTGCGGGGTACATCAGATTATAAAGTGTGTTGTGTCAACAGGGTAAAAACATTTTTTATTTTTTTTTTTAATTTATGGACGTGTGGTACGCTTTGAAGCAATCCTTAGTTCAAAGACCAGGTTTCCCAGCGCAGGTTTCACAATGGTAAATTGTGTCCTTTCGGATTCCCCTCTTGGAGCATACTCTGCACTGTTTCTGTGCTCTTCCTTTCTTCACTGTTTTGGGAACCGGTCCAGGAAAATGTTGACCTGGAACAATACGGGCACCATCAGTTTCAGAAGTACTGGGACCCTCACCTTCCTGAGTGCCAAACATTAGGGCCTTGATGACTACCTCCTGAAACTGAAGGAAGGTCCCTGTATTGCCTGCAGATCGGAACAGCACAAAAATATTGTATGGTGCCATCTATACAATGTGCACGGCCAATTTTTTGCACTATGCTTTAGCTTTTCGCATGGCACTGTATGGTTTGAGGACCTGATCTGAGAGCACTACACCCCATGTACCAATTGTAATCCAAGTTACAATCTGGCTTTGGGACTTGTGTTGTGGTACCACAAACAGTGACAAGGGTGCTGTTGTCACGGTGTATGGTGGTCAGGATAAGGACATCCCTTTTGTCCTTATACTTGATCTCCAGCATGTTATATCTGTATTGGGCTCGGCTTTCCCCTTTTTTCAGCGTTTGCCCAATTAGCGTCTTAGGGAGGCCTCGCTGATTTTTTTTGCATAGTGCCGCAGGCAACTGTACTTCTGATAGAGAGGGTCTTGAAGAGCGGGAGCTGGTGTAAAGTTATCAATGTAGAGGTGATAACCCTTATCCAGCAGTGGGTGCAGCAATTCCCACACAATTTTCCCACTGACCCCCCCAGGATGGGGGGCATTCAGGGGGTTAATCTGGGTGTCATAGAATCATAGAATGGTAGAGTTGGAAGGGACCTCCTGGGCCATCTAGTCCAACCCCCTGCTCAAAGCAGGATTCTCTAAATCATCCCAGACAGATGTCTGTCCAGCCTCTGTTTGAAGACTTCCATTGAAGGAGAACTTACCACCTCTCGTGGCAGCCTGTTCCACTCCTTGATCACCCTGTCAAAAAGTTTTTTCTAATATCTAATCTGTGTCTCCTCCCATTCAGTTTCATCCCATTGCTTCTAGTCTTTCCTTGTGCAAATGTCCTTTCCCTTGTAGATCCTAAATCTGATGGTGTGCCCTGAGGTATTCTCACACAGTTTGTACAGTTTAATTCCATACCTGACCCTCTTAGTGGGCAGGTATTGGTGAAATTTTAGCCTCCCTTTGAAATGAACCAGAGATTCATCTATTTCGATGTCCCTTTGGAGGTTGTACGCCGCAGCAAATTTTCTGCTGAAGTGTTCAACCACTGGTCAAATTTTATATAGACTATCAAAATTCAGATCTTCTCGGGGAAGACACTGCGCATTATCACTATAGTGCAATCATTTCTGGATGTCTTCAAATCGTGTACTTGTCATGGCCATGCGGAATTCCGGTGTAATAATAATAATAATAATCTTTATATAGCGCCAACATATTCTGCAGCACTTTACAGGTGTACTGTAGAGAATATCAGTACTCCAGTAATGCTGAAGCTCTGGTTTTCTGATTATGCCCATATGCAGCACAATTCCCCAAAATGTCATCATCTCTGCTGCATTTACAGAGGTCTATCTGGTATATTATGTCTGGGCCACCATAAGATTTATTATTTCCTCACTGAAAAAGAATTTAAAGAATTCAATTTCAGTGAGGCCGGTGGTGTCAAACTGGATTACTGAGCTGCTGATGAAATCCGGAATGACGGGCTGATAATTTTCGGGGGGTGCAATCCATATGGGAAAAACATCCGTTTTTCTTTAGCACAAAAAAAGAATTATTTGCGTTGAGTAAATTTTTAGGTAGATTGGGGAGCGTACGTTGTATTGTTGGTGACGTCCTCTTTATTTTGCAAAAAAAAGAATAGTTAGTGCCGGGTAAATTTATAGGAAGGGCATTAGTGTAGTGAACGTCTAATTTGTTTTATACAAATTTTTTTTTATTACACCTATTTTTTCTTTCCAATTTTTTCTTCTACCGTATATACTCGTGTATAAGCCAAGATTTTCAGCCCATTTTTTAGGGCTGAAAGTCCCCCTCTCGACTTATGCGCGAGTCATATATGGGGGTCGGCGGGTGAGCGGGGGTGTCGGATCATACTCACCTCTCCGCCGGCGCGTCTCTGCAGCCCCCCTGCTTCTCCCACGATCTCCGGCTCCTTCCTGCAGCTGTCACACGGTACCGCTCATTAAAGTCATGAATATCCACATATTCATGACTTTAATGAGCGGTACCACGTGACCGCTGTAGGACAGAAGATCTGCGGAGACAGCCGGGAGAAGAGGAGAGGCTGCAGAGACGCGCCGGCGGAGAGGTGAGTATAGCGATATTTACCTGTCCCCAGACCACCGCTGCGCTGCTCCCTCGTCCGACTCCTCTGGCTGTGAATGTTCAGGCAGAGGGCGTGATGACGTCGTTAGTGCGCGCCGCGCACTCTGCATGATCATTCTCTGCCTAGGACCCGGAAGACGGCGCAGCGCAGCGGTGGACCGGTCCGGTGACAGGTAAATATCTCAGGTGCCGGGGTCCTGAGCGAGCGGTGACACCGGCACCTGTCCCCCATAGCGCGCCGGTGTCACCGCCTGCTCAGGACACTGGCACCTGGCCCCCAGCGACGAGAGGCGAGTATGTCATTATTTATTTTTTGCAGCAGCAGCAGCATGGCAGCTATACTATGGGGCATAATCTGTGGAGCATATGGGGGCATAATCTGTGCAGCATATGGGGGCATAATATGTGGAGCATATAGTTGTTTATTTAGTTATTTATTAAGGTTGAAGGAAGACTTTAAGTCCATCTAGTTCAACCCATATCCTATCCTAACCTGCCCTAACATGTTGATCCATAATCTGTGGAGCATCATATGGGGGCATAATCTATGGAGCATATGGGGGCATAATAATTTTTCACCCTAGGCTTATACGCGAGTCAATAAGTATTCCCAGTTTTTTGTGGCAAAACTAGGGAGGTCGGCTTATACATGAGTATATAGCAGGGCCGGCTACAGGTTTTTATGGGCCCCGGGCGAAAGAGCCTCAGTGGGCCCCTTTAACACAGACCACGATTCATGATGCACAGATACAGCAGAGAAATATGGGTATAGCACAATGCCAAACACTTCTCTTCTTCCATTACATGAGTGATATCTATTGTAAGTTGTACAATAGCTCAAAAACCGCGAAATCCTCACAGCGCACAGAACAGACTGGACAGTACAGTCCTCCATACAATATTATGGGCACCACAGTCTCCCCCTCATCACCCATATAATACCCCATGCAGGATGTCATCCCCCATATAATGCTTCATACAGAATACTGGACCCAAAATAATGCTCCATACAGAATACTGGACCAATATAATGCTCCATACAGGATACTGGTCACCATATAATGCTCCATACAAAATATGGAGCTCTCCTCTGTGCTGTACTGCGTTCTGCACTGTTACGGCTCAGGAAAGGGCGCTGTTGAAAGACTACTCATCATCATCATTGAGTCCTTAACATCATCATTGCCTGCCCATCATCATCATTGCCTCCCCATCATCATTTATCGCCTCCCCATCATCATCAATGCCTCCCCATTATCATCAATGCCTGCCCATCATCATCATCGCCTCCTCATCATCATCAATGCCTGCCCATCATCATCATCGCCTCCTCATCATCATCAATGCCTGCCCATCATCATCTTCTCCCCATCATCAATGCCTGCCCATTATCATCAATACCTGCCCATTATCATCATCTTCTCCCCATCATCATCAATGCCTGCCCATCATCATCTTCTCCCCATCATCAGTGCCTGCCCATTATCATCATCTTCTCCCCATCATAATCAATGCCTCCCCATTATCAGCAATGCCTGCCCTGGGCTGCCCATCATCACACACAGACAGCACATAAGCACTCTCTCACATACATACACACACACACACACAAAGCACCGCAATACATAGACACAGACACACACAGAGACACGTCTTACCTGTCCAGCGTCCCCGCTCTCTGTCACAGCCGGCCGCTGAATGATGACGTCATTCAGCGGCGCTGCTGTGAGAGGAAGCGCCGACGCCCCCTGGAGCCCGGAGCTGCAGCAGCGGAGGCACGGGAGAGGTAAGTATTGGGCCAGCTGATGCCGGGGCCCTGAGCAGGCGGGGACGGGTGGCGGCGCTGACACCGCTCTCCTCCGCTAACGGGCGGGGGGTGCCAGACTGCGAGTGGGCCCCCCAGCCTGCAAAGGGCCACGGCACTTGCCCGGGTGTGCCGGGTGCTGACGCCGGCCCTGGTATATAGGTAAGTGTTTCTTCTACATTTTTTTCTCTTCACTTTTTATAATAGTTTCCTATATCTTTTATGCCCCCATATATTCCACAGATTATGCCACCATATGCTCCAGATTATGCCCCCGTATGATCCACAGATTATGCCCCCGTATGATCCACAGATTATGCCCCCGTATGCTCCACAGATTATGCCCCCATATGTTCCACAGATTATGCCCCATATGTTCCACAGATTATGCCCCATATGCTCCAGATTATGCCCCCATATGTTCCACAGATTATGCCCCCATATGCTCCAGATTATGCCCCCATATGTTCTACAGATTATGTCCCCATATGCTCCAGATTATGCCCCATATGTTCCAGATTATGCCCCATATGCTCCAGATTATGCCCCATATGTTCCACAGCTTATGCCCCCATATGCTCCATATTATGCCCCCATATGCTCCAGATTATGCCCCATATGTTCCACATCTTATGCCCCCATATGCTCCATATTATGCCCCCATATGCTCCATATTATGCCCCCCTATGCTCCAGATTATGCCCCATATGTTCCACAGCTTATGCCCCCATATGCTCCAGATTATGCCCCATATGTTCCACAGCTTATGCCCCATATGCTCCAGATTATGACCCCATATCCTCACAATTATGCCCCATATGCTGCTGCAAAAAAAAAAAAAAATGACATACTCGCCTCTCGTTGCTGGGGGCCAGGTGCCGGTGTCCTGAGCTGGTGGTGACACCGGCGCGCTATGGGGGACAGGTGCCGGTGTCACCGCTCGCTCAGGGCCCCGGCACCTGAGATATTTACCTGTCCCGTTCCACCGCTGCACTCTGCGTCCTCGTCTGATTCCTCTGGCTGTGAATGATCTGGCAGGGGGCGCGGCGCGCACTAACGACATCATCGCGCCCTCTGCCTGATCATCAGACGAGGACGCAGCGTGCAGCGGTGGAACGGGAGAGGTAAATATCGCTATACTCACCCCTCCGCCGGCGCGGTCTCTGCAGCCTCTCCTCTTCTCCCGGCGCTCTCCGCAGTGCTTCCTTCCTACAGCGGTCACATGGTACCGCTCATTAAAGTCATGAACATGTGCATATTCATGACTTTAATGAGCGGTGCCATGTGACCGCTGCAGGAAGGAGCCGGAGATCGTGGGAGAAGCAGGGGGGCTGCAGAGACCGCGCTGGCGGAGGGGTGAGTATGATCTGACACCCCTGCTCCCCCTCCCCGCCGACCCCCGTATGACCCGCGTATAAGCCAGGGACTTTCAGCCCTAAAAAATGGGATGAAAATCTCGGCTTATACACGAGTATATACGGTAGGTTTTCCCAACGACCGCAGAGGTCGTTATACAGATCGCTGATGAGTTGTGTTTGGAATCTAACTAGCGATCACATAGCGATCGCACCAGCGATCTCGCCAGGTCGAGTCGCTAAGTGTGACAGTGCCTTTAGATTTTGTCATTGTACTAAGCACTGGAACATTTATTGTCTAAGATAGAGAGATAGTGTTACAATCCCTCAAAAGTAGCTGGGATGCTAATTAATTGGTCTCAGGGTGTCCACTCCCGCAATAGCTA
The DNA here is from genome assembly GCA_033576555.1 of Oophaga sylvatica. NCBI lineage: Eukaryota > Metazoa > Chordata > Amphibia > Anura > Dendrobatidae > Oophaga > Oophaga sylvatica. The sequence goes on along the minus strand of JARQOD010000071.1, from coordinate 201,481 downwards.
TATAATCAGAATACAAGGACAGGCTGTTATGAACCAGGGAGAACCTATTTGCTTGAATACAGATGCAGAAAAGGAGTGTTTTATTTGTATCTATATTTTTGAGAACACGAACTCTAGGCATTCAGATTCTCTCCCCACCCTCTTCTCTCCCACCTCAGATCTACACTGTGTTCCAAATTATTATGCAAATAATATTCTCAGATTTTCCCAAATTACCTATATGAATTGCAGTCATTGTAATTTTCCAGTCAAATAACTATTAGAGTACAATTGAAAGGTTTTTGTACAAACTGCCTATGATAACAGAATATTTTTTAAAAAATAAAACACTCAAACTGCACTCAAAATGCATGTTCCAAATTATTATGCAAAGCAGAGTTTTCAACCTTTTCATTTTAATAAAGAACAAAAAAATGGTCATTTTGAAATTATAAGCATTAGCAGGTTATTACAAACTGAAATCAAACAGTTTCAACTCAAAACTTTATTCTAGGTGATGTTCCATTTGCACATAGGACCCCTCGCTCGAAAGGAGCTTCTGAACTCTCTCCTCCATTGAATTTGTCAGGTTTTGGATGGTTTCTGCTTCAATTGTTTTGCATGAGGACAGAATACCCTCCCAGAGCTGTTGCTTAGATGTGAACTGCCTCCCGCTATCATAGACACTCCTTTTGATGATGCTCCAGAGGTTCTCAATGGGGTTGAGGTCAGGGGAGCATGGGGGCCAA
>JARQOD010000071.1:42005-200653 GCA_033576555.1 Oophaga sylvatica | reverse complement strand
GGACTCTCTGTGACATGTGTATTGCCAAAATCGTGCGGGAGGAACAACCATCCCTCTTATCAGAGATGAAGTCTATGATCCATGAAGAAGTCCAGGCTTCACTGTCCGCAGCCCCCAGCCCTGGCCCAAGTGCTAAGAGAGCTAGGTGGGAGATGGAGCCAAGCTCTGATGACGATTCCTATTCCCGGAGGTCTGACCAGGAGGAGGGCGAAGTATATTCAGAATAACAGGAGCGAGGCGGAAGATATCTGTTCTCATCCGAGGATACGGACGACCTGGTCCGAACAGTCGGGACACAATGCAGATGGAAGAGGCCCCAAAACCACAGTCCAGACAGGACATAATGTTTGGAGGTCTTAGTGTACAGAAGCAACGGGTGTTCCCTGTGAACGTTCAGGTGCGTCTTATGGACCTGGAAAAGTGGGAAGATGCAGAGAAGCGCCTTGTAATGTCTCGAGACTTTAGATGATGGCTTTCGTTTGACCCAGAGGACATTAAAGTCTGGGAAGAAGTTCCCGTAATTGATGTTCCGGTGGCTAAAGTCGCCAGAAAGACATCCATCCCCTTGGAGGACTCGTCCAGCTTAAAAGACCCTATGGACAGAAAGGTGGATAATTTACTAAAACGAGCCTAGGAGACTTCAGCGGCTTTAATCAAGACAAATATAGCTGCTACTTCAGTTGCCAGATCTATGTTTCTATGGATGGGGCAACTGTAGGAGCATATAACGAGTAAAATCCCAAGGGAGGATATCTTAGCTTCCCTTCCTCTTATGAAGTCAGCTACAGCCTTTTTAGCAGATGTATTGGCCGAATCCTTAAGATTTGCGGACAGAAATGGCCCTACGAGCCACGTTGGAAAGTGAGCTATCTGGCTGAAAACTTGGTCGGGGGACGGTGCTTCTAAAAATAAGCTCTGCTCCCTTCCCTTCTCGGGGTTAAGAGTATTTGGGCCTGCACCAGATGATATTCTAGACTGAAAGCTGCAGACAAAAAGAAGGGGTTCCTGGAGGAGAGAGGTAGAAGAGATCAGTCCTTTCGTAGGCCGGGCACCACTTGGAGACATACAGAGTGCAGGAACCAGGGAAAAGCCTCATAGGGGTCCCTACAGTACTACCCACTCTACAGGCGGGAAAAGTAGGGTTTCCTTGTTCGGATCAGGTGCAGGATCCAGAAAACAATGACTGTCTGGATCGGGGGGCGTCTCAAGCAATTCTCAGCAAAATGGTCTCAAATCACCCAGAATTATTTGTTCATAAAGACCATATCAGAAGGTTATATGATAGAGTTTGCTTCTCCTCTCCCCAAGAGTCATCCCTCTCCTTACTGTGGAGGCAGACTCCCAGATGTGGATAGATTTAATGAATCTAGCAAATTCGGGGGTTATAGTTCCAGTTTCCCGGGCAGAAGTAGGCTCGGGCCACTACTCCTCTCTGTTTTCCATTGCAAAACCATCAGGAGAGTCTCGCACAGTTATAAACCTGAAACCCTTAAACACCTGGGTCACTTACAAGAGATTGAGGATCGAGTCGGTCAGATCCACGGTACACCTGATAACCAAAAATGCCCTAATGTGCACCTTAGACCTGAAGAGCCCCTATTATCAGGTTCCGGTCCTCCCTGCATCCCGAAAATACCTGAGATTTGCGGTGAGACTGCTAGATCAGATCTGCCACCTTCAGTTTCAGTGCCTTCCATTTGTCCTGGCTTCAGCTCCCCGAGTGTTTACCAAACTGATCTTAGAGGTGGTAGCCTTTCTAAGAAACCTGAGAATAATCATCATACCATATCTGGACAATTTTCTCCTGGTGGCAAGTTCGGCAGAAGAACTTCGGCGGTTATGGAATCCCTCAGCTGGATCATAAACAGACAAAAATTGGACCTAGCCCCAGAATGAAGAAAGGTTTTCTTGGGAGTGTTGCTGGATTCCAGCCGCAGAAATCCTTGCCCCTGGAAAAACAAAGAGCTGTCCAAAACAGAGTAAGGGAGCTCATGAAGGGTCATGCCTCCATCAGATCCGCAAAGCAAGTCTTGGGCCTCATAACATCCTGTATCCCCTGTGTTCGCTGGGTTCAATTTCACTCAAGAGCCCTACAGAGGGAAGTCCTGTCTGTCTGAGATAGCTGTCAGTCCTCCCTCGACAAAAAATACCTTTATTCCCAGCAGTCAAGAAGTCTCTACTATGGTGGATTCAGCCTGGAAACTTAAAGGAGAGAGTCCCTTGGATCACCTCTCCATACATCATAATCACTATGGACGCTAGCAAGTGGGATGAGGTGCACACCTGGAAGGAAAAATTCTCCAAGGAGAGTGGCCAGCGGACATGCAGTCCAGTTCTTCCAATTACAGAGAGCTATACGCTACATGGGAAGGCTTGAGACAAAATCAAGCTCGACTAAGAGGCCAACACGTCAAGATCCTGTCGGCAATGTTACGGCGTTATCCTTCCTGCGCCACCAGGGACCTGGCATCGAAGACTTCAGGAACTGTCAGGGATGATCTTTTCCGGGGCAGAAAAAACAGTTTTGTCAATATCAGCCATCCATCTCAAGGGATCTCAGAATGTCGTGGCAGAGTACCTGAGCAGACGGAAGATCTGGCCAACAGAATGGGAACTAAACACGGAAGTGTTCCAGTATTTGTGCTATCGCTGGGGCAGACCTCAGATAGATCTTTTCGCGACCAGGAAGAATGCGAAGTTGGACAGGTTTTACTCGTTGAACCCGTCAGCAACCCACAAGGCGTCGATGTGCTGAGTCAGACATGGGGACAGTCCCTCTCTTACGCTTTTCCGCCGATAGCACTCATTCCAGCCATCCTCTGGAAGATACAAGAGGATCGGCGAGGGTACTTCTGATTGCACCTTATTGGCTGAAAAGAAGTTGGTTTCCGCTTCTGGGGATTATGGCGATAGAACACCCGGTGCTGCTTCCACCGAGGGAAGATCTTATCCATCAAGGTCCAGTATTCCATCAGGATCCCAGAAGGCTTCATCTTTCAGCTTGGATCCTGAGCGGGGCATCCTGAGGGCTCGAGGGGCTGTCGGACCAGGTCATATCCACAATCCAGGCCAGCAGGAAACCGGTTACTTCTGTGATATATTGCAAGATCTGGAAGAGGTTCTGTCTGGAGGGTGGCAGGTCCAACTTGACTGAAGGAAAACCTGAGATCCCAAGGGTCTTAGATTTTCTGCAGGCAGGCTTTAATAAGGGCCTTAGACCCAGTACCCTAAAGGTCCAAATATCGGCCTTAAGTGCCTTTTTTGATTTCTCTCTGGCCTCTCACCCATGGGTAATAAGGTTTGTCAGGGCAATATAGCGTCTGCGCCCTACAATTAGGCGGTCAGTTCCCCCCTGGTATCTTAATTTAGTCCTCAGGTCCCTATGCTCGGACCCTTTCATCTCTGGTGAAAACATGTCCATTTCTCACCGAACCATGAAAACGGCATTCTTGATTGCTATCACCACAGGAAAATGTATAGGTGAGATCCTTGTCTGTGCGGGATCCATATCTGCGAATATGGGAGAACCATTTAATCCTGAAATTAGACCCCGCTTTCGTTCCAAAAGTAGCCTCCTTTCAGAACTTGAACCAGGAAATTGTTCTGCCTTCACTGTACGAAAATCTCTCAATCGAGAAAGAGCGTGCCCTACACGAGTTAGATGTCAGACAGGCTGTCATTGATTATATCGAAGCCACTCTTAGTTGGAGGCAGGACCATAACTTACTCGTTTTGTTTGGGGGGAAAGAATAGAGGAAAGAAGGCCTCTAAGGCCTCCATCGCAAGATGGATTACGTCAGTAATTTCTCTAGCCTATCACTCTCAAGGCATCAGCCCCCCTGAGGGCTTAAAGGACCATTCAACTAGAGCGGTTTCAGCGTCATGGGCCGAGAGGGCGGGGGCATCCATAAAACAGATTTGTAAGGCCACAACCTGGTCCAGGCTAGATACATTTTGTAGACATTACAAATTAGATGTATTATCTAGCCACAAACTGCCTTTGGATGGAAGGTTCTCCAGGTAGTAATCCCAACCGGACGAGGTACTTTGGTATTCTCCATGGTGCTGTCACGAGGGACATCCTGGAAAATGGGTATTAGACCCACCAGTAATAATGTTTCCAGGAGTCCATCCTGACAGCACGGTTAGTTCCCTCCCTTAATATGTTATGTCATATGTCGTAATATGATATTGTCTAAATAAATGTGTTAAGTTGCATCATCCATGGTGTGGTACTTGCTAAAACCATATTCCTCAAGGCCCACCAACAGGTCCTGTTTACAGGATTTTCTTAGTATCGCTCATGTGATAATTGCATCACCTGTGCAATACAAAGGAAATCCTGAAAACATGACCTGTTAGTGGGCCTTGAGGACTGGAGTTGGGGAACTCTGTGTTAAAACACTGAGGGAATGGGGGTAGGAGGGGCCTTTTAACCTCTGTGCTTTTCCTGTCCTTGCAAGTAGGAGAAGGATGTCCTCCATGGTGCTGTCAGGATGGACTCCTGGAAACATTATTACCGGTAGGTCTAATACCTATTTTCTCATGTCACGTGTAATGCATTTCTCCTGCAGTATTGCTAATGCCGATTCCAGTATCTGTAAATTATGGAAGAACAGTCTATGAGAAACGTATTTAGCTGCCGACTCCGAGGAAGAAACTGCTTGTTGTCTGTGGCCTAAAATATATACACACGTGGTCAAAATTGTTGGTACCCCTCGTTTAATGAATGAAAAACCCTCAATTGTCACAGAAATAACTTGAATCTGACAAATAATAATAAATAAAAAACTCTATGAAAATGAACAAATAAAAGTCAGACCTTGCTTTTCAACCATGCTTCCACAGAATTTAAAGGGAACCTGTCACCTCATTTTTCATATATAAGCTGCGGCCACCACCATTAGGGGTTTATCTGCTGCATTCTGTAATGCTGCAGATAAGCCTCCTATGTAACCTGATGTCATGTATAGTGTACAGTTCCTATAGCGTCTTGTGCTTGGGTGCGAGGAAAACACAGGAGACATAGGTTGAAATGAAATGACTTGTATTACTTCATACAAGCATGCAGAAAAGGTCACACAGTTTGCAGGAACAGAGTCAGGAGACACAGCAGGCCAGAGTAATTTCAAGCACTACAATAAATCTCCAAAGCAGGTTCAGGATCTCTTCTCTGTACCGTAATTCCTCTGCAAACATGGATTCATCAAACAGCAGGTTTCCAGAGTCCAAAAGTGTTCAAAGGTTCCTCAGTAGGGAATAGCTGGAGTACAAGTTCAAGGTTTCCAGGAGTCAGGTCACAGACTGACTGAGGCTTGATTCAGGAGCACTGATTGTTCAGCTGAGGCTGCTTAAGAAGCAAGAGGGAAGAATCAGGGCGGGAACATGAAAACTGGAACTCCATATTAACTGAGGGCAAGAGCTGCAGAAAGACAGAAAGCAAAATGGCCGACGGAAAACTGAGTTTCAAGGAACATGTCAACAGAGACAAAGAACCTTACATTACTCCCCCCTTAGGGACAACCTCCGGATGACCTCAGACCAGGCTTGTCAGGGTACCTCTGATGAAACTGGCGGAGCAGGCGAGGAGCATTTACATTGTTGACTGGTTCCCATGAGTTGTCCTCCACTGGGTAGCCCTGCCATTTAATCAAATATTGCAACTGATTTCTGTACAACCTGGAATCTAGAATCCTTTCCACCATAAATTCTTCCTGACCATCGACCAGCACTGGGTCAGGGCAAGGAGAAGAACGTCCAGGAAACGTATTGGGTGTTGCAGCCTTTAGTAGGGATACATGAAAGACAGGGTGGATTCTCATAGTTCTGGGCAGTTGAAGACGACAAGCAACAGCACTTATAATCCTACTGATCTTATAAGGTCCAATGTACTTATGTCCCAATTTAGACGATGGAATCTTTAATTTAAGATTTCTGGTTGACAGCCAGACCAAATCTCCTACCTTGAAAGCTGGTGCAGGTTTACGAAATTTATCTGCTGCTTTCTTGTACCTTTCCTGAGCCAATTCTAGATTTTCCTTTAGAAGATCCATATTCTTTTGTAAAGAAGTGATTCTTTCAGCCACTGCCGGCAAGGGAAATCGAGGAAGAATGTTAGGATGATAACCTAGATTGGAGTAAAAAGGAGACTGCTTAGTAGAGGCTCTCTGAGAGTTGTTATAAGAGAACTCAGCCAGTGGAAGTAGATCCACCCAATCATCCTGTAGGTGGCAGATAAAGCAGCGGAGATACTGCTCCAGGGTCTGATTGGTTCGTTCTGTCTGTCCATTAGTCTGGGGATGAAAAGCAGAAGAAAGGTTTACTTTAATGTCCAATACTGCACAGAAATTTTGCCAAAACCTTGAAGTGAATTGCACCCCTCGATCCTAAATGACCTCATCCGGTACTCCATGTAAGCGAAACACATTCTTAATCATCAAGTCTGATGTCTGTTTTGCAGTGGGTAAGCCGACACAAGGGATAAAATGAGCTGTCTTTGTTAGACGGTCAACCACCACTAGAATGGTGTTCTTCCCTTGAGAGGTTGGTAACTCCACAATGAAGTCCATAGAAATGGATCCCCACGGGCGGGACGGGGTGGGAAGAGGTTGCAACAGACCAGTTGGTGAGGAGCGAGGTGTTGTGCATCTTGCACAGACTTCACATGAAGTGACATAGTTTAAAACATCTTTCCTGTAAGTGGGCCACCAAAAGAAACGAGAAAGAAATTCTTGTGTCTTTAGAATTCACCTATGCCCGGCTATCTTGGAATCGTGGATGAGTTGCAATACTCTCAATCTGACTGTTTCAGGTATATACAGACGTTGTCCCTGAATCCACACACCATTCTTAAAGACAAGACTTACGTCCCTTGGGGGTTGAGCCAACAAAGAATCCGCATGGTATGCTTCCTTGATGTCCTTAAGTAGGTCTTGATTATGAATCACTCCCAGGAATCTAGAGTCAGGAAGAATAGTCTTAGGAGGAGTAAGTGGACGTGTCTCTGCTGAATGAATCCTAGAGAGTGCATCAGCCTTTCCATTGCGCGATCCTGGTCTATAAGAAATGACAAAATTAAATTGGTTTAGGAAAAGATTCCAGCGAGCCTGGCGAGGAGTCAGGCACTTAGCCGACCTGATAAATTCAAGGTTACGATGGTCTGTCAGGACGACTATTTGCTGTGCAGTTCCCTGAAGGTGTCTCCATTCCTTGAAGGCGGCAATAATGGCCAACAATTCTCTATTGCCCACATCGTAGTTCCTCTCAGCCGAAGACAACTGCTGGGAAAAGAAGGCACAGGGATGCAAGACATTCTTCTCACCTGTTCTCTGAGAGAGTATAGCTCCAACGGCACAGTCTGAAGCATCCACTTCTATTATGAAGGCAAGCTCGGGGTTGGGATGTACTAAGATAGGTGCGGTGGTAAATTTATCCTTTAAACAGGAAAATGCTTCCTGAGCTTGCGGGGTCCAGGAGAACCTAGACTGTTTCCGGGTAAGTTGGGTGATAGGTGACACTACCTCAGAAAAATTTTTAATGAAACGTCTATAGAAGTTGGCAAACCCGATGAAGCGCTGCACCTCCTTCACATTTCTAGGAATTGGCCAATCCTTGATGGCTTGGGTCTTGCTTCCATCCATACTAATCCCTTGCGTAGATAGTACATACCCCAGAAATTGAATTTCGGTCCTATGGAATTCACACTTTTCAAGTTTGATGTAGAGATGGTTTTGTCTTAGGCGTTCTAAGACCATTCTCACATGTCCATGATGTTCCTCTGTGGAGTTAGAAAAAATTAGAATATCATCCCGATAAATCACCACAAATGTATCTAGGAGATCCCTGAAGATATCATTCACGAAGTGTTGGAAAGTGGCTGGGGCGGTACTCAGACCAAAATGCATAACTAGATATTCAAAGTGTCCATAGCGTGACCTGAAAGCAGTCTTCCATTCATCCCCAGGTCTAATACGGACCAAGTTATAGGCCCCACAGAGATCCAGTTTAGAGAAAATTTTGGCATGCCGCACTCTCTCCAACAACTCAGGGATTAAAGGCAATGGATAACGGTTTCTAATAGTAACCTTATTGAGTTCCCTATAGTCTATGCAGGGTCTCAGAGATCCATCTTTCTTCTTCACAAAGAAGATGGGTGCACCTGCGGGAGATGAAGAGGGGCGTATGAAGCCCTTGGCTAAATTTTCGTCTATATAATCCTTCAAAGCTTTTAGCTCGGGCCCCGCTAGGGGGTAGATCTTACCAAAAGGTATCTCAGCTCCAGGCAATAATTCAATTGGACAATCATATGGACGGTGAGGAGGAAGCTGATCAGCGTTCTTCTTGTCACATAAATCCACATAGTCCTGGTATACAGCTGGTAGTTCAGGGACTGACATGGTTCCTTTAGGAACAGAGCAAGCTGAAACTCCTTGACTCATCTGTTTCTTCGGAAAGTGTAATTCCTTGGTCTCCCAGTTAATCGTAGGATTCTGCGCCTTCAGCCATGGTAGCCCTAGAATAATGGGAAAGTGGGGAGAAGAGATAAGCATAAAAGACATTTTCTCCTGATGATCTTTACCCATAAGGACCCTCAAAGGCTCTGTTTCCTGATCCACTGGTCCAGAGGTCAGCAGGGAGCCATCCACAGTCTCCATCTGTACTGGAGTAGCCTTCTTCACTGAACGTATCCCCTGTCTCAGAGCAAAGGAGATATCCATAAAATTTCCACTTGCTCCTGAGTCGATCATAGCAGAGCTAGACACCCAGACTGAGTCAACCCAGAGTTTGATGGAAAGGAAGCAATGAGAATTGTTTCTTTTACAACTCAGCTGGGACACCGCTGAGGAAACTTGAAAAATTGCAGCGTTTATACCGTCATCGTCCCCAGAACTAACAGAGTTTAAGTCCGAGAAATCAAGATCTCTTGCAGCAGATCTCTCTGGAGCCTGAGGCTCGGACATGACAGAGCTCCTCTCGCAACACTCACAGTGAATGACTGCTGCAGTAGTCTTACGAGAACGGCTGGGGCAGTTTATAATGAAGTGCCCTGACTTACCACAGTAGAAACATAGATTTTCCTTTATACGATGTTCTTTGCGTGCATCACTAACCCGTCTTTGTAAAGAGTCCACCTGCATGGGTTCAGGTTCTGGTTCCCTTGTGATCCTACTCAAAGGTTCCTTAGCTGAGGAGGGAGGTAGTAAAAGGTTAGTGCGATCTCTCTTGTCTGCGTTCAGTCAGTCGAGCATCAATACGAATACAATAGTTAATAAAGTCACCTAACGCAGTTGGAGGGTCGGCACGAGCAAGTTTATCCTTAATCAGTGGAGACAACCCTTTCCGAAAAATTGATTTCTTAGCGGAAGTGTCCCAAGTGGTATCAAGAGCCCATCTCCTGAAATCCAGGGCATATTCGGCTACTGAACGCTTACCTTGGCGCAAAGTTAACATGGCTGCTTCAGCTGTTGCACCTCGATTGGGGTCATCAAACACCTGCCCCATGGCTGAAATAAAAGCATCAAGGTGATTCAAACAATCATCCTCAGTCTCAATCAGAGGGTTTGCCCACATCAAAGCCTTATTGGTAAGCAACATGATTATAGTAAGCACTTTGGATCGTTCAGTGGGAAATTGTGAAGCATGTGCAGAGAAAAATAAATTGCATTGATTAATAAATCCCCTGAATTTCTCACGTTCACCGCCAAAACGAAAAGGAGGTAATTTGGGGATCCCAGAACTCGGGGTTATGGCAGGAGCCTGGACTCGTTCCTCTAGAGCCTCAATCCTGGCTCGCAATTCCTGGGTAGTCTGTCCAAACACTTGCAAATTATGATTAGTGAGGTCCTGTAGGCTTGCAAAACGGGTTTTTAAAGTCTGTACATCTGAAAGGATTGTATCAGTCACTCCGCAAAGTTCCTTTATGCGGGCCTCCATCTTCCAGATCTTTTAAGGCAGAAGTGCTGGAAGAGGAAAGGAAAAAAAAACAAAAAAAAAACAATAGTATTTACCTGTGGTAACACTCCAGAGTAAAATTTTAAGGGAATGCGCTCACCTGGAATGGTTGTGAGAAGTCACAACCACTGTCATCACATAAGGTATTAAACGGACATCTGATATCCACAGTCACAGCAGACACGGCTTTCCCAGACCCAGCAGACACTAAACATTGGCTCCTGAATCTTGTCATGTATAGTGTACAGTTCCTATAGCGTCTTGTGCTTGGGTGCGAGGAAAACACAGGAGACATAGGTTGAAATGAAATGACTTGTATTACTTCATACAAGCATGCAGAAAAGGTCACACAGTTTGCAGGAACAGAGTCAGGAGACACAGCAGGCCAGAGTAATTTCAAGCACTACAATAAATCACCAAAGCAGGTTCAGGATCTCTTCTCTGTACCGTAATTCCTCTGCAAACATGGATTCACCAAACAGCAGGTTTCCAGAGTCCAAAAGTGTTCAAAGGTTCCTCAGTAGGGAATAGCTGGAGTACAAGTTCAAGGTTTCCAGGAGTCAGGTCACAGACTGACTGAGGCTTGATTCAGGAGCACTGATTGTTCAGCTGAGGCTGCTTAAGAAGCAAGAGGGAAGAATCAGGGCGGGAACATGAAAACTGGAACTCCATATTAACTGAGGGCAAGAGCTGCAGAAAGACAGAAAGCAAAATGGCAGACGGAAAACTGAGTTTCAAGGAACATGTCAACAGAGACAAAGAACCTTACACCTGAACGATAAGAAAAACAAGTTAGATTATACTCACCCAGTGGGGTCCGGTCAGAGAGGCCCGGCGCCTGCGCACTGCAGTACTTTACTCGGCCCTCAACAGGGCAAATCAGTACACCTGCGCAGGAGCCGCGACAGAAGCAAGGAAGAGGACGTCATCACATGATGATGGGAGTCGCTGGACCCGAACCTGCGACACCCATCGGACTGGACCGTCCCCACCCCCCCCTGTTGAGTATAATAAAACTTGTTTTTCTTGTCTTTCAGGTTACATCGGGGCTTATCTACAGTATTACGGAATGCTTTAGATAAGTCCCTAATGGCTGTGGCCGCAGCTTATATGCGAAAAATGAGGTGACAGGTTTCCTTTAAAAAAATTAATAAAACTCATGAAATAGGTCTGGACAGAAATGATGGCACCCCTGAAAATAATGTGACAAAAGGGACATATTAAATCGCGGTGTGTCCACTAATTAGCATCACAGGTTTCTACAATCTTGGAATCAGTGAGTGGCCTGTATATATGGCTACAGGTACTCACTGTGCTGTTTGGTGACATGGTGTGTATCACACTCACCATGGACCAGAGGAAGCGAAGGAAAGAGTTGTCTCAGGAGATTAGAAAGAAAATCTGTTGTTACCCGAGATATATCTATGGAACACAGTCAACAGCCATAACCTGTAATGCGGTGAGATCATACAGTGGTAAGAAAATGTATGGATACCTTTAATTGGGAGAGGCACCGTATATATCCGAGGTCTCGCCTGCAATAATAATAATAATTTTATTTCTATAGCGCCAACCTATTCCGCAGCACTTTACATTATAGAGGGGACTTGTACAGACAATAGACATTACAGCATAACAATAAACACAGAACAAAATAGATACCAAGAGGAATGAGGGCCCTGCTCACAAGCTTACAATCTATGAGGAAAAAGGGGAGACACAAGAGGTGGATGGTAACAACTGCTTTCATTGTTCGGATCAGCCATAGTGTAAGAATTGGGTGTTCATGTAATTCTGCATGAACCAGTGAACAGCTGAAGTATGTAACAGTATAGACACAGAGGGCTATTAAATGCATAAAGCGGTGAGCACTATCCACACAGGGATAGTTAGGTTAATGTGTTTGAGGCTGTAGGCCAGTCTGAACAAATGCTTTTTTAGGGCACGCTTAAAACTGTGGGGATTAATCGTATTAACCTGGGTAGTGCATTCCAAAGAATTGGCGCAGCACGTGAAAAGTCTTGGAGACGGGAGTGGGAGGTTCTGATTATTGAGGATGCTAACCTCAGGTCATTAGCAGAACGGAGGGCACATGTAGGATGGTAGGCTGAGACAAGGGAGGAGATGTAGGGTGGTGCTGAGCCATGGAGTGCTTTGTGAGTGTGGGTAATAAGTTTGTACTGGATTCTGTAATGGATGGGTAACCAGTGTAATGACTGGCACAAGGTAGAGGCATCGGTATAATGAATGGTGAGGAATATGATCCTGGCTGCAGTATTCAAGACGGATTGGAGAGGGGAGAGTTTGGTAAGAGGGAGACCGATTAGTAGAGAGTTACAATAGTCCAGACGAGAATGAATAAGAGAAACCGTAAGAATTTTTGCAGAGTCGAAAGTAAGAAAAGGTCGAATTCTAGAGATGTTTTTTTTAGGTGGAGATAACAAGAGCGAGCCAGTGATTGGATGTGGGTAGTGAATGAAAGCTTGGAATCAAGTATGACCCCAAGACAGCAGGCATGTTGCTGGGGAGTAATGGTCGAACCACACACAGAGAGGGCAATGTCAGGCAAAGGTAGATAAGTAGAGGAAGGAAACACGAGGAGTTCAGTTTTGAGTGATGGGTGATATCTGTGATGTGAGCATAAGATATGCATAAGAGAAAACCCATCTGCAATAAAAAGCCAGTAACAGTGTCTGGGCATAATGTTTCAAGGTGAGGAAGCCGAATGTGAGGTCAAAACGCGGTATCCGCCACTCGTTGTGGACATGTTTGCAGGAGAATGTGATGAGTATATCAGCGGGGGGCGGGATTATTCGCCGTGTGCCGCCAATGGTAGAATGAGAATCGAAAGTGAGGTAATCCGGAAAAGCCAGTTCGTTCCATCGGGCGGAAGTGCCTCTTTGTGCGTTCCACATTGTACTATAATTGTTAACTGCATTAAAAATCCATTTTCTTCTAAAGTTGAGTGCCAAGTTTTTTATTACACTTATTGGTTTTGGATCCTACTTGAGCACCGCCCTAGTAGTGCCACGTCACACCACCACGATATCAAGGGATTCTAGAGAGAAATGTGCTGCCCAGTGTCAGAAAGCTTGGTCACAGTCGCAGGTCATGGGTCTTGCAACAGCATAATGACCCAAAACATACAGCTAAAAGCACCCAAGAATTGCTAAGAGGAAAACATTGGATTATTCTGAAGTGGCCTTCTATGAGCCCTGACCTAAATCATATTGAGCATCTTTGGAAAGAGCTGAAGCATGTCGTCTGGAAAATGCAACCTTCAAACACGAGACAACTGGAGCAGTTTGCTCTTGAGTGGGCCAAAATACCTGTCGAGAGGTGCAGAAGTCTCATTGACAGTTATAGGAATCGTTTGATTGCAGTGATTTCCTCAAAAGGTTGTGCAACAAAATATTAAGTTAAGGGTACCATCTGTCCAGGCCTATTTCATGAGCTTTATTTTTTTTTTATTCTGTGGAAGCATGGTTGAAAAGCAATGTCTGACTTTCATTTGTTCATTTTCTTAGATTTTTTTTATTTATTATTACTTTTGTCAGATTCAAGTTATTTCTGTGACCATTGTGGGATTTTCTTTCATTAAACGAGGGGTACCAACAATTTTGACCATATGTGTAGGTTTTATTAGTAGATGTCAGGGAAAAAACAGAATGTTGTAAAATAATAAAAATACCATTACTGCTTGGGTCCCCGCCAGTCTCTGCATTTCCTGGTCAATCGTAACGAACTTGTAATTCCTACAGCTAATCAGCTGCTGAAGCAGTGAGTAACATAGTCAGTGATTGGAGGCATGGAGGAGATGTCTTAGTCAGCAATTCACCTAATATTCCAGTCCATACAAGACTAGAGAATACAACATCTACACGTTCTATCTCCTCATATGTTTCCCTTATTATCTCCAGTAATTGTATTATTACACAGGATTTTATGATGTTACATCGGCTCATCTTCTTCTTATTCAGGGCTCTACAATATCGGATCCTCTCAGTGAAGATCTTCTATATAAGAGAATTTTCCTGATTTACCCATCAAGGATGGATATGGACAGAGACAAGATGGCGGAGAGGATATTACACCTCACCCTAGAGATCCTCCTCCAGCTTACTGGAGAGGTGAGAGATTCTGATGACGTCACATTACATCATTCTTATCTATGGGAATAACAGATGGACAGAACTGGAGAGGTGAGGACTCTGGAAATGTCTGTAGTGAGATTTATTAATGTGTCTCTCCATAACCAGGATTACACAGTAGTGAAGAAGACCTCTAGTGAGCGCTGTCAGGACCCTGAGAGATGGGGAAGACCCCTGAGCCCAATCATGGGGCCTCCATGTAACCCCCTGATATACGAGGCCATCAATGATCAGAAGATCCTAGAACTCACCTACAAAATGATTGAGCTGCTGACTGGAGAGGTGACACTGCTGGGAATAATGGGACATTATACAGTAACACTATGAAGGGATCGGGGGGATGACGGTACCATTGTATGTGTCAGGTTCCTATAAGGTGTCAGGATGTCGCTGTCTATTTCTCCATGGAGGAGTGGGAGTATTTAGAAGGACACAAAGATCTGTACAAGGACGTCAAGATAGAGGTTTCCGAGCCCCTCACATCACCAGGTAATAGACAGGACTAAATACACACGGTCTATAATTATCTGTATGTAAAGAATGAATTCAGTACCTGTATGTGTTTCCTCCAGATCTATCCAGTAAGAGGACAACACCAGAGAGATGTCCCCGTCCTCTTCTTCCACAGGACTGTAAACAAGAAGATCCCAATGTTCCTCAGGATCATCAGGTAGATGTAGAGAAGGTGTCATGAGATCTCCCCTATGATGTGTAGACGGCTGTGAAGGTCTTGTGCTCAGTCTTGTTTTATCCACCAGTATTATATGTTTTATACTTGTGTAATGAACGGTGGAGATGGCAGGATTATAGCTGATCATAGATGTGACTTCTCCATCTGTGACTTTTACAATATTCGTTTCAGGGTGAAGATCTGACCCATATTAATACTACAGAGACATATGTGAGGGGTGATGAGCGGTGTAAAGAGGAGATTCCTACATATGACTACCCAGGTGAGTAGTAACCACTAAATGCAGAGAAATCACAGATTCTTCTCAGTCACCGGCTGTGGCTGCTTTATCGGTGGTGTAGTCCGACCGTATCACAATCGTGTGATCACCATTTTACCTCTAGACCACAACATTCTCCTTTACCCCAAACTGCACTTTGGGCATTGAAAGCCTTTTTCTATAGAACTTACCCCCTGGGATTAGCAGACGCTGACAGTTGACAGTTATCTGCCCAGATCTGTAAACTACAAAGTCAAATGACAGCGTAAGTAGAATGTGCTAATAAGTTAGAGAATCACTTGAAGAAAAATGTAATGATTGGTCCTCTAAGAGAAAGCGGAGGGTAATGATGCTGTTGGCTTCCTAGATCCCTGATATCTTATTGGATGAATCTACCTTCTCTCACTTCTGTGCTGCTGAATGTTCTCATATGATCCCTACAAGACCAGGTCCAGTCTTTCTGGCCAAACTTTGCTTTTATGATCGACAACATTAAATGTGCAGTGAGGCCAAGTGTGAATTTCTGTACAATAACAGCAGAGTTTCCCTTTATCCTGACTCTTCATTTCCTTATTAAACTGACTACCTTCAAACAGGATTGTGATAAACTACATAAAACCATTACACCTGTGCCATGACATATCTCTAAGCTGTGTGTGGCTGATGGCTGTAATATACATTTATTCACACCTGCAGGAGATGTGTTGGCATGGCTCGAGCCCTGGTTTCATGGATTCACTCCACGTCATAAATTCCATTATGTTTTCAATCCTAATGAATCCAGATTACTGCACAATCTCTCCTGAAATGGGGGCGCTAATACTTTCTCTACTCTTCTGGTCAGGACTCACAGTAGCTCCAATAGTCCACCATAAATGAGTGCAACTCCGGTTTAGGATTGGAGCTCACCGATCATACATATGTTGTTGTTAAAGATGCAACATAGAATAAAAAAAGTGTTATGTTTCGGTAACTGAGGAGAAATAGCAAAAGCGGTAATACACCAGAGAGGCTGGAACCTATTGGATTGCAGTAACCTGAACCACAACTAGAGGTAGCCGTGGAGCGTTCCTACGGTGATCCTAGACTCCTCGTCACAGCCTGAGAGATAACTACACCTAAAGGCAGAAAGATGAAAGCTATCTGCACCGGAGCAGATCCCCAAAGAAAATAGGAAGCCCCCAAACATGTAATGGCGGTTAGACAAGAAGAAAGCACGGACACAGACAGAAAATAGAATGTGCAAACGCTGGGGCCCAATCTGTCTAGACAGAAAAGTACAGGAAAGAATTCTGACTGCAATCCAACAAAACCCTAACAAAAATACCAACACTTCTGATTGCCAAAAAAACCTGAGATCACACGATCTCATCCACCTAAATCAGATCTCTGGTGTAACAAAATGCTATTCAGCAAATAAAAAGTAACAAAAGAGCAAAGCAAAAGTGCAGACACAAACGGAGCACAATTGCAGTGCCAGACCCCCAAAAGGGGACAGGCTGCAGTCCACTGCAAGCAGCAAACCAGCAGAGAAAATCAAACAGAGGAAAAAAAAAAACAGCAAACACTTATCTGAAGGAGAGCAGGAAACTAGCAGTTTTTCAAGCATGACCAGAAGGAACAATTGATAACCGGCAAGGCTGCTGGGAACTCAGGCCACTTATATCCTACCATTCAGCGCCAGCTGAAGGCCATTCAGTAATCAGTTCATTACCCTCAGCAACCACCGGAGGGAGCCCCAGCTCAGAAGCCGCCTCCAGCATATTCACAACAAAAAGTCTTTTTTTTACAGGTTCATTACAGTCTGTAACTCCCTAGTAGTCTTAATAAAGGTCTCCATTTCTTCTGCCAAATGCCCGAGATCTAAATTTAAGACACCTCAGCTCTGCACTGTTACAAAAAGTTGTCTTTAAATGTCCAATATTTCCTCTTGAAATTCCTCTGACAGAAAATATTGGTTCTTACGATAGTTTAGATTGTTAAAAGACACTTGGCCACATATTCAAATTACCCCAAAGAGGTTTCACCACTAGTTACTCATTTCTTTTTTAAGAAGACTGTTGCGTTTGATCATTTCAGTAGATGTGTTATTGTCTATAGCCACAGTTTTTGACTACAGTAGTTAGTGTCCAGAATACTCTGATTTAACCTCTTCCCGCAGCCAGTTTTGTGTTCCTAATCAGGGCCCATTTTTCAAATCTAACGTGTGTCACTTAATGTGGTGATAACTTTGGAATTATTCACAAAGGATAATAGAAAACAAATGGATCTTACAAATTATTTTCAAAATTCTTTTGAATCTTCTGGTTCCCATGTCTCCTCCACTACCAGCGGTGCCTGCAGAATGAATAAGGTGGCTCCTGGTGACAGAAACAGATGTCTCAGGAGCAGATCCCAGAGGAAATGGGACATACTATGTGCAGAAGACCTAATGTGACAAAAGGGCAGAAAACTAGAGCAGTAGAAATCCCCATAAAGTAACTCTATTTTGGAAATTATAACCCCGAATGAATTAATATTTAGAAGTAAGGAATATTTTGACTTGGCCATTTTCCGGATATTTGCATGCAGTGGATGTTGGAGAGAGAAAATTGCACATTTACAGTTTTATTACCCGACACATAGTGCCCAGATTGTGCTCTAGGAGTCACACACACCGTAAATTAAGTGGGTTCTTCTCACTATAGTAATGCCATATATCAATGCTAAATGTGGGTTGGGCACACTGAATGGCTCAGAAGTGATGGGGAGCTTTGACTTTGGGAGTCCGGATATTGCTGGATTGGTTTATGGAAGCCATGTTGCTTTTCAAAGGCCTTTGATCCACTAATATTGTGGAAACCTCTGTTTTGCCACTGACAGATTATTGACCTGAGTGGTGACTTATTTTTTGTGAGAAGAGTAGGACTTTTTATTGGTAGTATTTTTGCCTACATATCATTAATGGGTGGCTTTTTGTTTATTATATTTGGGAGGCAGAAAGAACAAACAGTTCATGCTGTGAGGTTTTCTATTAGACTGAGAACTGTCATTGTCTTTGTGAATAATGTAAGATTTTTACATAATTTGCTATTTTTATTGACAATATAAGTAGAAATGTTCAAAAATATAAAACTTAAGGATATTTTATTCAGAAATAAATATTGGTTTTATTCTTGGCAGATTACTGTACCAGGAAATCGGAGGGACAGCTGAAATCTTTAATTTTTAAATCAGATGATCTTGAGATCCCACAGGATACAATTGAAGTGAATACCATTAATCCAGATATACCATCATCCCTTCATAACAAAGATCTGTCATCTGATCCTTTGAAACAAGTTCTGTCTTCTGATTCATTACCAACTACTAAGGAAAATCAAAGTCACAAAATAAGCATTAAAAAATGCATTGCTTCTAATGCAAACAAGACACTCTCACATTCAGAATATGGAAAAAGTTTTCCCCTCGAAAAGTCTTTACTTAAACAGCAAAAAACTCACACAGGGAAGAATACATTTCTTTGTTCCAAGTGTGGGAAATGTTTTAATCAAAAAGCGCATCTTGATAGCCACCAGAGAACTCACACAGGGGAGAAGTCTTTTTCATGTTCAGAATGTGGGAAATGTTTTAACCGGAAATGGATGCTTGTTAGACATCAAAGAAGTCACACAGGGGAGAAGCCTTTTTTATGTTCAGAATGTGGGAAATGTTTTGACAGTAAAGCACATCTTGATAGCCACCAGAGAACTCACACAGAGGAGAAACCTTTTTCATGTTCTGAATGTGGCAAATGTTTTAACAGGAAAGCACATTTTGATAGACACTGGAGAATTCACACAGGGGAAAAGCCTTTTTCATGTTCAGAATGTGGCAAATGTTTTAAGCAGAAATCAGAATGTGTTATACACCAGAGAATTCACACAGGGGAGAAGCCTTTTTCATGTTCAGAATGTGGGAAATCTTTTAAACGGAAATCAAATGTTGTTATACACCAGAGAATTCACACAGGGGAGAAGCCTTTTTTCTGTTCAGAATGTGGGAAATGTTTTAACCATAAACGGGGTCTTGTTATTCACCAAATAACTCACACAGGGAGAAGCCTTTTTCATGTTCAGAATGTGGGAAAAGTTTTAACCAGAAATCACATCTTGTAAACCACCAGAGAACCCACACAGGGGAGAAGCCTTTTTCATGTTCAGAATGTGGGAAATGTTTTAACCAGAAAGTGCTTCTTGATAGCCACCAGCGAACCCACACAGGGGAGAAGCCATTTTCATGTTCAGAATGTGGGAAATGTTGTAGCCGAAAAGCGGACCTTGATAGCCACCAGAGAACCCACACAAGGGATAAGCCCTTTTCATGTTCAGAATGTGGGAAATGTTTTACTCTTAAATGTAATCTTGTTATACATCTAAGAAGTCACACAGGGGAGAAACCTTTTTCATGTTCAGAATGTGGGAAATGTTTTAACCGGAAATGGATGCTTGTTAGACATCAAAGAACTCACACAGGGGAGAAGCCTTTTTTATGTTCAGAATGTGGGAAATGTTTTGACAGTAAAGCACATCTTGATAGCCACCAGAGAACTCACACAGAGGAGAAACCTTTTTCATGTTCTGAATGTGGCAAATGTTTTAACAGGAAAGCACATTTTGATAGACACTGGAGAATTCACACAGGGGAAAAGCCTTTTTCATGTTCAGAATGTGGGAAATGTTTTAACCAGAAAGTGCTTCTTGATAGCCACCAGAGAACCCACACAGGGGAGAAGCCCTTTTCATGTTCAGAATGTGGGAAATGTTGTAGCCGAAAAGCGGACCTTGATAGGCACGAGAGAACCCACACAGTGTAGAAGCCTTTTTATTTTTCAGAATGTGAGAAATGTTTTGTTAAGAAATAATCTCACTAAAGAATTCACAAAGAGTAAAAGGCTTATTCAGATTCTTAATGTGGGAAATGTTTTACACGGAAATCAATTTTTAATAAACTTCCAAAACGTCACACACAGGCAAAGCCTTTTTCATGTTCAGAATGTGGGAAATGTTTTAACCGAAAATTGTGTTTTCTTAAAGGGATTATCCACTACTAGAACAACCCTTTGTCAATCCTCATGTTTGGACTTGCTAAAACAAAAACACTTGTTCTCGCGTTCCATTATGGCACTGTTCCAGTGGTGTCAGGACTCGCATTCCATGTCACATATTACTGACCAGGTACAGAGATTAGAGGATGATGTCACACAAGGCGTGGGCCATCATAATGCTCATAAACAAACACTGGATGTTCACAGCCAGGAAATAAACATTGTGCTTAATATGGTTGATGACCAAGAATATCACAATAATATCCAGATAAGGGGTATACCTGAAAGCATCAATGCACAAGCGATTATGCCAATACTGCTGACATAATTCAATAATATCCTTGTGACCCTATTGATAAGGAGCTGGAGATCGACAGGGCGCACTGTACACTAGGCAAACATGACCCATGTTGATTTAAATGGAAAATCAAATCTGTCTTGAATGACACTTGCTAAAGGAAAGGTGCTGAAACCACTACTTGACGCCCTCTAGGAAAATGGCCAGATGTGCTCCTGGGGTTGCCAGTTCCAGCTGCAGGTCCAGAAAAATGGAACATTGTTTGCTTTGAAATATCCAAGTGACATGAGACCATTCTGTGATGCCCTGGACATTCCCAGAATCCATATATCTGACTGGCCACCTGCTCCACCATTGCCACAGAGAGTTCCAGCACGTTGGAGAAGGCGTTTAATGAATCAGGAACTTGATGGTGATGCACCCAGATGGGAAAGGAACCTGCCAATCATTTGAGCTCCTGAAATGAATCTTCCCTGATGAGACAGTTTGCAGATGATTACTGATTTCTTGAAGCATATAATTAGATACAGCTAAATGGAGTTTTATCTTCCTTTCTCCCACCATATAGAAAGTCTGAGTTAATATCTTAGAACGACATATCAGTTGAGCTCACATTATATTACTGTAATATCCGTCTGTATTACTTTACTTGCTATATATTCCATGGATTCCCTTAATAGGATCCCTAGAACTGAGAGTTTGACTTAGGCCTGTAAAGACAACCCCCAGTTAGGGACTTGCATTGGGATCGGCTTGTTTCGCAGTTTCCTTGTGTTCGATATATCCATAATCTACACCTCTTAGACACTGAGAGGTAGACGTTACTATCTAACATCTGTACTTCCTCCTTGCTCTTCTTTTTCCATAAAATATGTCTCAAGTGAAAACTTGCTCATTGAATGTCAGAGGACTTAATGTTCCAGAGAAAAGAGCTGAAGTGTTTTATCAGATGCATAAACACCACGTACATTTCCTCTCTCTTCAGGAGACCCACTTTAGGGGCGATCATACACCTTAGTTACTAACAGATATTATTCATCTTGGAACCACAGTACAAATGCTGTTTCGAGGTATATGGTGCAGAGTATAGGCCGACACACATCTCTGCCACATACTATTTTAGAAACACTGTTTGACATGGAAGGGAGGTGCGCGTTTGTTAAGATTTCCATCTGCTCCAAAATTTTGACTTTGACAAACTTCTCGCCCTAATTGTGGCCAAACTATGACATGCCATAAGTATTTAACCCCTTCATGACATGCGCCATATATGTACGATGCATGTTTGGTCTCTCCCTTTGATGTGGGCTCCGGTGCTGAGCCCACATCTTTCCCAGCACGTCAGCTGATTTGAACAGCTGCCATGTGCCCCTAACGGCCGCGGGTAGAATCTCGATCCAACCTCGGCTGTTAACCTGCTAAATGCTGCTGTCAATCTCTGACATCGGCATTTAATTTGATCGCTCTGGAAGCGCATCCCTAATCCTGCCCATCAGTGCCCGTGTCACATGACCGCGGGTCGGCAGCAGACTCCTGTGATTGTCATTGCTGGATTGCTTTGATCGCTGCCCAGCGGTCGGCGCTCCTAGCAAGTGAGTATTTCTGCTACATAGAGAAGGGCTGCAGCTCTCCTCTATGTAGCACAAGTGATCGGATGATCACAGCTTCTAGTCTACCATGGAGACTATTGAAGCAAGTGAAAAGAGACCTGGAGACATCTATAGTTGTCAGTGCCGTCTTGCTGTGAGCGCCACCCAGTGGTCGGCACTTATAGCAAGTGAGTAATTCTGCTATATAGAGGCGATCTGATCATCTCTATGTAGCAGAGCCGATCGGGTTGTGGCAGCTTCTAGCCCCCCATGGAGGCTACTGAAGCATGCCAAAAGTTAAAAAAAAAAAAAGTTTTTAAAAATAAAATATAAAAGTTCAAATCTTCCCCTTTTGCCCCATTCAAAATAAAACAATTAAATACATATATCTGGTATGGCCGCATTCAGAACTATCAAGATATAAAAATAATCGGTAAACGGCGTAGCGAGAAAAAAAAGTCAAAACGCCATAATAAAGTTTTTAGTCGCTGCCACATTGCATTAAAATGCAATAACAGGTGATCAAAAGATCGTATCTGCACCAAAATGGTATCATTAAAAACGTCTGCTTGGCACGCAAAAAATAAGCCCTCACCCAGCCCAAGATCACAAAAAATAGAGCCGCTATGTGTCTTGGAAAATGATGCAATTTTTTTTTTCTTTACAAACTTTGGATTTTTTTTAACCACTTAAATGAAAAACAATCTATACATGTTTACTTATCTACAAACTCGTAATGACCTGGAGAATCATAATGACAGGTCAGTTTTAGCATTTAGTGAACATGGTAAAAAAAAAACAACAATTGTGTAATTGCAATTTTTAGCAATTTCATCGCACTTGGAATTTTTTTCCCATTTTCCAGTACACAAACCAATGGAATCGTTCAAAAGTACAACTCATCCTGCAATAAATAAGCCCTCACATGGCAATACTGACAGAAAAGTAAAAAAGTTATGGCTCTGGGAAGCAGTGAAGCAAAAAACAGAAACGAAAAGACGAAAATGGGCTGTGGCGCGAATATTTTGCGGACGGATTTATCTTCACTGGAGGTGACGTTAATTTTGTCTTGGATCCTTCTTTAGACGCGTCCCTGGTCCGGAGTCACCAATCTAAATCACAAACAAAAGCTTTTCTAAACGTGCTCCTTTCTCCGCTGGTCGATGTATGGACATAAAGGATTATACGTATTATTCTCCTATACACAATACACCTAGAACTTTTCTTAATTAGCCATCACTTGCTTACATGGCTACCTACATCTCAGATAGGACCTGCTATATGGTCAGATCATGCTCCTGTATACTGTGATCTGACTGTACCGGACTCCACCAAGGTTTCAGGTGTTGCATCATAAATGATAATCTTCTGAGAGACTCACTCTGTGTCTCAGATATTTGTGAGACTATAGACTCCCTCAGATATGAGCATGAAGACACTGCCTTAAAATTTCAATGGGAAACACTTAAAAGAGTCCTCAGAGGGATACTTAGAAAACATGGATCCAGGCTAAAAAAAAGAGAGAGAGCAGCTAAAATCTCCCATTTGCTTGAGGTAATTGATCTTCTTGACAAACAATGTAAATGATCTGCTTCCCTCCCGGTATACTTTGACCTGCTTAACACTAGAAAGGAGCTAAGGTAGTTTCATGGATGGGTACACGCAAATATTGTGGAATTTCAGGGCACCTACTTATGGAAGGAACCAAGTGGAAGCTTCCATTCTCGGTATTAGATACGGGGCCTCCTCGATAAAATGACCCAAAATGTCCTACACTAAAGTTAATACATAAGGTGTGGGATCTAAAAGGAGGATATACGTATATGTTTGCTATCACAACTCTTAATTCTCATAAAGGCAGATTTTAACCTTCTGCATAGGGCGTTTTATCAATATCTGCAGATGCGTCATGTGTATAGTGCACAACTTAGAGTACACACCATACTGATAGATATCCCACAATAGATACCATTCCTACAGTGGTGGAAACACAAGGTCTAATATCTCTTATTTATAGGCAGTTACTGTCACTACATTTGATAGTTAAGACAAAATTGGAGGAGGATGTGGGTCCCTTATCTGAGGAGCAATGGGGAAATGCTGTATTTGACACCTAAATTTTCCTAGTGAGAGTCACAAAGATTGTCCCCAATTCTTCTCATGCATAGGGTGTACAGTCATGGCCAAAAGTTTTGAGAATGACACAAATATATTTTCACATGATCTGCTGCCCTCTGGTTTTTATGTGTGTTTGACAGATGTTTATCACAGACAGAAATATAATAATTGCAAACATATGAGTAACAAAAGCTTATATTGACAGTTAGAATGAGTTAATGCAGCAAGTCAATATTTGCAGTGTTGACCCTTCTTCTTCAGGACCTCTGCAATTCTCCCTGGCATGCTCTCAATCAACTTCTGGACCAAATCCTGACTGATAGCAGTCCATTCTTGCACAATCAATGCTTTCATTTTGTCAGAATTTTTAGTTTTTTGTTTGTCCACCCATCTCTTGATGATTGACCACAAGTTCTCAATGGGATTAAGATCTGGGGAGTTTCCAAGCCATGGACCCAAAATCTCTATGTTTTGTTCCCTGAGCCATTTAGTTATCACCTTTGCTTTATGGCAAGGTGCTCCATCATGCAGGAAAAGGCATTGTTGATCGCCAAACTGCTCTTGGAGGGTTGGGAGAAGTTGCTCTTGGAGGACATTCTGGTACCATTCTTTATTCATGGCTGTGTTTTTAGGCAAGACTGTGAGAGAGCCGATTCCCTTGGCTGAGAAGCAACCCCACACATGAATGGTTTCAGGATGCTTAACAGTTGGCATGAGACAAGACTGGTGGTAGCGCTCACCTTGTCTTCTCCGAATGAGGCGTTTTCCTGATGTCCCAAACAATCGAAAAGGGGATTCATCAGAGAAAATAACTTTACCCCAGTCCTCAGCAGTCCACTGCCTGTACCTTTTGCAGAATATCAGTCTGTCCATGATGTTTTTTCTGGAGAGAAGTGGCTTCTTTGCTGCCCTCCTTGAGACCAGGCCTTGCTCCAATAGTCTCCGCCTCACAGTGCGTGCAGATGCACTCACACCTGCCTGCTGCCATTCCTGAGCAAGCTCTGCACTGCTGGTAGCCTGATCCCGCAGCTGAAACACTTTTAAGAGACGGTCCTGGCGCTTGCTGGTCTTTCTTGGGCGCCCTGAAGCCTTTTTGGCAACTCCTTGAAGTTCTTATTGATGCGATAGATTGTTGACTGAGGTGCAATCTTTCTAGCTGCGATACTATTCCCTGTTAGGCCATTTTTGTGCATTGCAATGATGACTGCACGTGTTTCTTTAGAGATAACCATGGTTAACAGAAGAGAAACAATGATGCCAAGCACCATAGAATCATAGAATCATAGAATGGTAGAGTTGGAAGGGACCTCCTGGGCCTTCTGGTCCAACCCCCTGCTCAAAGCAGGATTCTCTAAATCATCCCAGACAGATGTCTATCCAGCCTCTGTTTGAAGACTTCCATTGAAGGAGAACTCACCACCTCTTGTGGCAGCCTGTTCCACTCATTGATCACCCTAACTGTCAAAAAGTTTTTTCTAATATCTAATCTGTGTCTCCTCCCATTCAGTTTCATCCCATTGCTTCTAGTCTTTCCTTGTGCAAATGAGAATAAAGATGATCCTTCTACAATGTGACAGCCCTTGAGATATTTGTAGACAGCTATTAAGTCTCCTCTCAGTCTTCTTTTTTGCAAGCTAAACATTCCCAAATCCTGCAACCGTTCCTCATAGGACATGGTTTGCAGACCGGTCACCATTCTGGTGGCTCTTCTCTGAACTTGCTCCAGTTTGTTGATGTCTTTTTTAAAATGTGGTGCCCAAAACTGGACACAGTATTCCAGATGAGGTCTGACCAAAGAGGAGTAGAGGGCAATAATGACCTCACGTGATCTAGACTGTATGCTTCTGTTGATACATCCTAGAATTGCATTTGCCTTTTTTGCTGCTGCATCACACTGTTGACTCATGTTAAGTCTGTGATCAATTAGTATACCCAAGTCTTTTTTACATGTGCTGTTACTTAGCCCTATTCCTCCCATTTTGTATATGCTTTTTTCATTTTTATTGCCCAGATGTAGTACTTTGCATTTTTCCCTGTTAAAATCCATTCTGTTAGTTGCTGCCCACTGCTCCAGTTTATGTATATCTTTTTGAATCCTCTCTCTCTCTTCTCTAGTATTAGCTACCCCTCCTAGCTTTGTGTCATCAGCAAATTTGATCAGTTTACCCTCAATTCCTTCATCTAAATCATTGATAAAGATGTTGAACAATACAGGGCCCAAAACAGAGCCTTGTGGTACCCCACTTGAGACATTCTTCCAACTGGATGTGCAGCCATTTACAACCACTCTTTGGGTCCGATCACTAAGCCAGTTATGAATCCACCTAACAGTTGCCTTGTCCATTCCATACTTAGTCATTTTTTCAATAAGGATTGTGTGAGATACTTTGTCAAATGCTTTGCTGAAGTCAAGATATACTATATCTACAGCATTTCCCTGATCCACCCAGTCAGTGATTCTGTCATAGAAGGAAATTAAGTTAGTCTGACATGACTTATTAGTTACAAACCCATGCTGACTCTGTTTAATCACTTCATTCTTATCCAGGTACTTGCATACATGTTCTTTAATAATTTGTTCAAAGATCTTTCCTGGTATAGAAGTCAGACTCACCGGCCTGTAGTTCCCTGGGTCCACCTTCTTCCCCTTTTTGAAGATAGGAACAACATTTGCTCTTCTCCAGTCTTCTGGGACTTCTCCTGTTCTCCAAGAATTTTCAAAGATTATGGACAGTGGTTCAAGAATTTCTTCTGCTATCTCCTTCAGTACGCTGGGGTGTAATTCATCTGGACCTGGAGACTTGAATTCATTTAGGTTAGCTAAGTGTTTCCTCACTTTCTGTTTATAGATATCCTGGATTCTTCTATTCCTTTAATAGGACAGTAAAGATCAGTTGATGTTACATTTCCTTTCTGAGAGAAAACAGATGCAAAATAGGAATTTAAAAGTTCAGCCTTCTCAACATCCTGACTTACCATTTCATCATTTTCATCCTGTAAAAATCCTATAGCATCTTTGACTTTTCTTTTACTTTTGACGTATCCCCAAAATCCTTTTTTGTTGCTTTTGACGTCACTTGCAAGCCTTAATTCATTGTCAGCTTTAGATAATCTGATTTGTGCCCTGCAGGTTCTGCAGACGGCATTATATTCTTCTTTAGATATGCCTCCCTCTTTCCATTTGATAAACATTTCTTTCTTCCTTTTTAGCATGTGTTTAAGTTCTATGTTCATCCATCCTGGTTTCCTTAAATGTGTCACGCTGTCTAATGATATGTATACAATGTCAGTAAACTATTAATACAGGAACAACACTCTATACAACAACTAGTATAGCAACATCAGCATGTAAGTATATAATAGATTTACCTGACACGATATCTGCTGAACTCAGGGTTAATCTTGAGGACTTGATGAGCTGAAACAGGAAAGAGGTGGACCGGGATCTAACCTGACCCTAAACTGGGGTCCTAACTAATCCCTCACCTTGGAGGTACTGATAATGGTTCAGAGGTCCAAGTCTCCAACCTAACCCTGTCTCCTATCAGACCCTGAACCCTGTAATCAGTCCTAAGAAGGATCCTGACTACCACCAAAGGGATATGGGCTGATCTTAGCTAAATACACAGATTAGACATATAAGACAGACAGGATAACACTCGCTTGCATACACACTCAAACACCAAAGGAAAATAAATGGTCTGGGAAATAAACTCTAACCAAGTTGAGCTTAGAACAACTAAGGAGCTCACAACTAAAGTCTATACAGATTCATTCCTATCTGTGGTCTGCATGAAGGTTTCACTGGCAACTCCCCAAGCAGACAACCAGGAATTTAAAGGAAACCAATCAACAAATAATCAATTGCAGCCGGGAGAAACTGCACCCAGTCCCAGAACCGAGCACAGACAGAATTAACTCCCTAGCTGCCAAACACAAAGAAACAGCAGCTCAGCTGTGACAAGTCAAAATGTGCAACTGCGACGATCTTCGTGGCAATGCACACATGACAGTACCCCCCTGTAATGTATGTAGTACAGTTCATATAGCGTCTTGTGCTTGGGTGCGATGAAAACATAGGAGTCACAGGTTTGATATAGAAAAGTCCTGTATTACTTCATACAAGTTGGCAGAAATAGTCACACAGTTTGCAGACACAGAAACAGGAGACACAGCAGGCCAGAGTAATCCAAGCTCAGCAATCACTCTCCAATACAGATTCAGGATCTTCTTCTCTGTTACCGTAAGTCCATGCAAACGTGGGTCTTTCAAAGAGCAGGGTTCAGAGTCCACAAGTGCTTCAGAGTTCCTCAGTAGGAATAGCTGGAGTACAAGGTCCAAGGCTTACAGGAGTCAAGTCACAGGTTCACTGCAGGCTAGATTCTGAAGCACTGATTGCTCAGCTGTGGCTGCTTAAGAAGCAAAGGAGAGAATCAGGGCGGGAACATGCAAGCTCGAAACTCCATTTTGACTGAGGGCAAGATAGCTGCAGCAAGACAGAAAGTAAAATGGCTGACGAACAAACTGAGTTTCAGGAATATATATACATAGAACCTTACATTACTCCCCCCTTAAGGACAACCTCCGGATGACCTCAGACCAGGCTTGTGTGGGTACCTCTGATGAAACTGACGGAGCAAGCGAGGAGCATTAACGTTATTGACCGGTTCCCATGAGTTGTCCTCCACTGGGTAGCCCTGCCATTTAATCAGATATTGTAACTGATTTCTATACAACCTGGAATCTAAAATCCTTTCCACCACAAATTCTTCCTGACCATCGACTAGCACTGGGTCAGGGCAAGGAGAGGAACGTCCAGGAAACGTATTGGGTGTCGCAGCCTTTAGTAGGGATACATGAAAGACAGGGTGGATTCTCATAGTTCTGGGCAGTTGAAGACGACAAGCAACGGCACTTATAATTTTACTGATTTTATAGGGTCCAATGTACTTATGTCCCAACTTAGACGATGGAATCCTTAACTTAAGATTTCTGGTTGACAGCCAGACCAAGTCTCCTACCTTGAAAGCTGGTGCAGGTTTACGAAATTTATCTGCTGCTTTCTTGTACCTTTCTTGAGCCGATTCCAGATTTTCCTTTAGAAGATCCATATTCTTCTGTAAAGACGTGATTCTTTCAACCACTGCTGGTAAAGGCGTTTCTATGGGAAATCGTGGTAGAATGTTAGGATGATAACCTAGATTAGAGTAAAAAGGAGACTGTTTAGTGGAGGCACTCTGAGAGTTGTTATACGAGAACTCAGCTAATGGAAGTAGATCCACCCAATCATCCTGTAGGTGGCAGATAAAGCAGCGGAGATACTGCTCCAGGGTTTGATTGGTTCGTTCGGTCTGTCCATTAGTCTGGGGATGAAAAGCAGAAGAAAGGTTTACTTTAATGTCCAATGCTGCACAGAAATTTTGCCAAAACCTAGAAGTGAATTGCACCCCTCGATCCGAAATAACCTCATCCGGTACTCCATGTAAGCGAAACACATCTTTAATCATCAAATCTGATGTCTGTTTTGCAGTGGGTAAGCCGACACAAGGGATAAAATGAGCTGCCTTTGTTAGACGGTCAACCACCACTAGAATGGTGTTCTTCCCCTGAGAGGTTGGTAACTCCACAATGAAGTCCATAGAAATGGATCCCCACGGGCGGAACGGGGTGGGAAGAGGCTGTAACAGACCAGTTGGTGAGGAGCGAGGTGTTTTGCATCTTGCACAGACCTCACATGAAGTGACATAATTCAAAACATCCTTCCTGCAAGTGGGCCACCAAAAGAAACGAGAAAGAAATTCCTGTGTCTTTAGAATTCCTCTATGCCCAGCTATCTTGGAATCGTGAATGAGTTGCAATACTCTTAATCTGACTGTTTCAGGAATATACAGACGTTGTCCCTGAATCCACACACCATTCTTAAAGACAAGACTTACGTCCCTTGGGGGTTGTGCCAAAAAGGAATCCGCATGGTATGCTTCCTTGATGTCCTTAAGTAGGTCTTGATTATGAATTACTCCTAGGAATCTAGAGTCAGGAAGAATAGTCTTAGGAGGAGTAATTGGACGTGTCTCTGCTGAGTAAATCCTAGAGAGTGCATCAGCCTTTCCATTGCGCGATCCTGGTCTATAAGAGATGATAAAATTAAATTGGTTTAAGAAAAGATTCCAGCGAGCCTGGCGAGGAGTCAGGCACTTAGCCGACCTGATAAACTCAAGGTTACGATGGTCTGTCAGGACGACTATTTGCTGTGCAGCTCCCTGAAGAAGGTGTCTCCATTCTTTGAAGGCGGCAATAATGGCCAACAACTCTCTATTGCCCACATCGTAGTTCCTCTCAGCCGAAGACAACTGCTGGGAAAAGAAGGCACAGGGATGCAAGACATTCTTCTCACCTGTTCTCTGAGAGAGTATAGCTCCAACGGCACAGTCTGAAGCATCCACCTCTATTATGAAGGCAAGCTCGGGGTTGGGATGTACTAGGATAGGTGCAGTGGTAAATTTATCTTTTAGACGGGAAAATGCTTCCTGGGCTTGGGAGTCCAGGAAAACCTAGACTCTTTCCGGGTAAGTTGAGTGATAGGTGACACTACCTCAGAGAAATTTCTAATGAAACGTCTATAGAAGTTGGCAAACCCGATGAAGCGCTGTACCTCCTTCACATTTCTAGGACTTGGCCAATCCTTGATGGCTTGGGTTTTGCTTCCATCCATACTAATTCCTTGTGTAGACAGTACATACCCCAGAAATTGAATTTCGGTCCTATGGAATTCACACTTTTCAAGTTTGATGTAAAGATGATTTTGTCTTAGACGTTCCAAGACCATTCTCACATGTCCATGATGTTCCTCTGTGGAGTTAGAAAAAATTAGAATATCATCCAAATAAATTACCACGAATGTATCTAGGAGATCCCTGAAGATGTCATTCACCAAGTGTTGGAAAGTGGCTGGGGCAGTACTCAGACCAAAAGGCATAACTAGATATTCAAAGTGTCCATAGCGTGACCTGAATGCAGTCTTCCATTCATCCCCAGGTCTAATACGGACTAAGTTATAGGCCCCACGAAGATCTAGTTTAGAAAAAATTTTGGCATGTCGCACTCTCTCCAATAACTCAGGGATTAAAGGCAATGGATAACGGTTTCTAATAGTAACCTTATTGAGTTCCCTATAGTCTACGCATGGTCTCAGAGATCCATCTTTCTTCTTTACAAAGAAGATGGGTGCACCTGCAGGAGATGAAGAGGGGCGTATGAAGCCCTTGGCTAGATTTTCATTTATGTAATCCTTTAAAGCCTTTAGCTCGGGCCCCGCCAGGGGGTAGATCTTACCAAAAGGTATCTCTGCTCCAGGCAATAATTCAATTGGACAATCATATGGACGGTGAGGAGGAAGCTGGTCAGCGTTCTTCTTGTCACATAAATCCACATAGTCCTGGCATACAGCTGGTAGTTCAGGGACTGACATGATTCCTTTAGGAACAGAGCAAGCTGAAACTTTTGGACTCATCTGTTTCTCTGGAAAGTGTAATTCCTTGGTCTCCCAGTTAATGGTAGGATTCTGAGCCTGCAGCCATGGTAGCCCTAGAATAATGGGAAAGTGGGGAGAAGAGATAAGCATAAAGGACAGTTTCTCTTGATGATCTTTACCCATAAGAACCCTCAAAGGCTCTGTTTCCTGATCCACTGGTCCAGAGGTCAGCAGGGAGCCATCCACAGTTTCCATCTGTACTGGAGTAGCCTTCTTCACTGAACGTATTCCCTGTTTCAGAGCAAAGGAGACATCCATAAAATTTCCACTTGCCCCTGAGTCGATCATAGCAGAGCTAGACACCCAAGCTGAGTCAACCCAGAGTTTGATGGAAAGAAAGCAATGAGAATTGTTTTTCTTACAACTCAGCTGGGACACCGCTGAGGAAACTTGGAAAATGGCAGCGTTTACACAGTCAACGTCCTCAGAGGTAACGGAGTTTAAGTCCGAGAAATCAAGATCTGTTGCTGCAGATCTCTCTGGAGCCTGAGGCTCGGACCTGACAGATCCCCTCTCGCAACACTCACAATGAATGAGTGCTGCAGTAGTCTTACGAGAACGGCTGGGGCAGTTTATAATGAAGTGCCCTGACTTACCACAATAGAAACATAGATTCTCCTTAAAACGATGTTCCTTGCGTGCATCACTAACCCGTCGTTGTAAAGAGTCTACCTGCATGAGTTCAGGTTCAGGTTCCCGTGTAATCCTACTCAAAGGTTCCTTAGCTGGAGAGGAAGGTAGGAAAAGGTTAGTACGATTGCTTTCGAACCATCTCTCTTGCCTGCGTTCAGTCAGACGAGTATCAATACGGATGCAGTAGTTAATAAAGTCACCTAACGCAGTGGGAGGGTCGGCACGAGCAAGTTCATCCTTAATCAGTGGAGATAACCCCTTTCGAAAAATAGATTTTTTGGCGGAACTGTCCCAGGTGGTATCAAGGGCCCATCTCCTGAAATCCAAGGCATATTCAGCTACCGAGTGCTTACCTTGGCGCAAAGCTAACATGGCTGCTTCAGCTGTTGCACCTCGATTGGGGTCATCAAACACCTGCCCCATGGCTGAAATAAAATCATCAAGGTGATTCAAACAATCATCCTCAGTCTCAATCAGAGGGTTTGCCCACATTAAAGCCTTGTTGGTAAGCAACATAATTATAGTAAGCACCTTAGATCGTTCAGTGGGAAATTGTGAAGCATGTGCAGAAAAAAAAGATTGCATTGATTAATAAATCCCCTGAATTTCTCATGTTCACCGCCAAAACGAAAAGGGGGCAACTTGGGAATCCCAGCACTCGGGGCTACGGCAGGAGCCTGGACTCGCCCCTCTAGAACCTCAATCCTGGCTCGCAAATCCTGGGTAGTCTGTCCAACCACTTGCAAATTGTGATTATTGAGGTCCTGTAGATTTGTAAAACGGGTCTTTATATTCTGCAAATCTGCAAGGATATTATCAGTCACTCCGCAAAGTTCCTTTATGTGGGCCTCCATTTTCCAGATCTTTTAAGACAGGATTACTGGAAGAAGAGGAGAGAAAAAAAACAATAGTGTTCACCTGTGGCAACACTGCAGAGAGAAAAAAAAATTAAGGGAACTGCTCACCTGGAATGGTTGTGAGAAGTCACAACCACTATTATCACAGAAAGTTTCAACCAGACATCTGATATCCAGAGTTACAGCAGACAAAAAAGAGAAAAGAAAGGAAAAAAAAAAAAACAATAGTGTTTACCTGTGGTAACACTGCAAAAAGAAAAAACTTAAGGGAATTGCTCACCTGGAATGGTTGTGAGAAGTCACAACCACTGTCATCACAGAAAGTACAACCGGACGTCTGATATCCACAGTACAGCAGACACAGCCTTCCAGACCCAGCAGACACTAATGTTTTGGCTTCAGAATCTTGTAATGTATGTAGTACAGTTCATATAGCGTCTTGTGCTTGGGTGCGATGAAAACACAGGAGTCACAGGTTTGATATAGAAAAGTCCTGTATTACTTCATACAAGTTGGCAGAAATAGTCACACAGTTTGCAGACACAGAAACAGGAGACACAGCAGGCCAGAGTAATCCAAGCTCAGCAATCACTCTCCAATACAGATTCAGGATCTTCTTCTCTGTTACCGTAAGTCCATGCAAACGTGGGTCTTTCAAAGAGCAGGGTTCAGAGTCCACAAGTGCTTCAGAGTTCCTCAGTAGGAATAGCTGGAGTACAAGGTCCAAGGCTTACAGGAGTCAAGTCACAGGTTCACTGCAGGCTAGATTCTGAAGCACTGATTGCTCAGCTGTGGCTGCTTAAGAAGCAAAGGAGAGAATCAGGGCGGGAACATGCAAGCTGGAAACTCCATTTTGACTGAGGGCAAGATAGCTGCAGCAAGACAGAAAGTAAAATGGCTGACGAACAAACTGAGTTTCAGGAATATATACATAGAACCTTACACCCCCCTTCTACGAGGGGCCTCCGGACCCTCAGGGCCAGGCCTGCCCGGGTGAGTTCTGTGGAAGGTCCGAACCAAACGATCTGCGTTAACATCAGACGCAGAGACCCACGTCCTCTCCTCTGGACCATACCCCTTCCAATGCACCAAGTACTGAAGGGACCGGCGATTCAGACGTGAGTCAATGATCTTTGATACTTGAAATTCCAAGTTACCATTGACCAACACAGGAGGAGGAGGTAGAGGTGACGGTATGACTGGTGCCACATACCTTTTAAGTAATGACTTGTGGAACACATTATGAATTTTAAACGTAGGAGGGAGGTCCAGACGAAATGCCACAGGATTAATTATGGAACTGATCCTGTACGGCCCGATGAATCTGGGACCCAGTTTCCAGGAGGGCACTTTAAGTTTTATATTCCTGGTAGACAACCATACCAGATCGTTCACATTCAGATCTGGACCAGAAACTCTCCTCCTATCAGCCATACGTTTGTAACGGTTCCCCATCGCACTCAGATTATTCAATACACCGCTCCACACAGAAGCAAGTGACGACGAGAAACGCTCCTCCTCAGGAACCCCAGAAGGGCCCCCCCCATTGAAAGTACAAAACTGGGGATGAAAACCATATGCCCCAAAAAACGGGACTTACCAGTGGACTCGCTCCGCCTGTTGTTAAGAGCGAACTCTGCCAGAGGTAAGAAAGAAGACCAGTCCTCTTGGTTCTCTGAGACAAAACACCGGAGATATGTCTCTAAGCTCTGATTCAGACGCTCTGTCTGACCATTGGTCTGCGGATGAAAAGCCGAGGAAAATGACAATTGCATCCCCCGACGTAAACAAAATGCCCTCCAAAATTTGGACACAAACTGAGACCCCCTATCTGACACCACATCAGAAGGCAACCCATGAAGTCTAACGATCTCCCTAATGAACACCTGCGCCAGAGTTTTAGCATTAGGGAGTGCAGGAAGAGCAACGAAATGTGCCATCTTACTGAACCTGTCAACAACCACCAGTATGACAGTATTCCCTGACGACGGAGGAAGGTCCGTAATGAAGTCCATAGATAAATGAGTCCATGGACGCTCCGGAAGTTTCAAGGGTAAAAGGGTCCCAGACGGACGGGTATGAGGGGTTTTAGAGCGAGCACACACCCCACATGACGCGACAAAAGTTATAACATCTTTATTAGCATTAGGCCACCAAAACCGGCGAGAAAGGAGATCTAAAGTAGCCTTACTCCCTGGATGTCCTGCTAGAGCAGAATTATGATGTGCCTCAATAACCTTTTGTCTCAACAGATTTGGGACAAACAGTCTCCCTGGAGGTCCTGCAGGGGCGTCCCCCTGAGCCTCTAACACCTCCTCCTCAAGCTCAGAAAATACAGCCGACACTACCACCCCCTCCTGAAGGATAGGACTCGGGTCATCCGTTTTCCCGGCCCCTGGGAAACTGCGAGACAAGGCATCAGCCTTTACATTCTTAGACCCCGGGCGATAAGTGACGACAAAATTAAACCTGGTAAAAAACAACGACCATCGAGCTTGTCTGGAATTCAGACGCTTAGCGGATTCCAAATACAACAGGTTCTTGTGATCAGTAATAACGGTAACCGGGTGGACTGCCCCCTCCAAAAAGTGACGCCATTCTTCAAAAGCTAACTTAATGGCCAAAAGTTCCCTATTGCCGATATCATAATTCCTTTCGGCGGACGACAATTTCTTAGAAAAGAAAGCGCACGGATGCCATTTACCAGGGGACGGACCCTGGGACAATATAGCACCCACCCCTACGTCAGACGCATCCACCTCCACAATGAACGGCTGAGATGCATCTGGTTGGATGAGAACGGGTGCCGAAGCAAAACATTTCTTCAAAGAGGAAAAGGCTTGGCAAGCTTTGTCCGACCATTTAGAAAAATCCGTCCCTTTTCTTGTCATGTCAGTGAGAGGTTTGACGACAGATGAGAAATTACAAATAAATTTCCGGTAGTAGTTAGCAAACCCCAAAAAACACTGCAGAGCCTTAAGATCCCCTGGCTGATCCCATTCAAGTACTGCTCTCACCTTTTCAGGGTCCATACGGAAACCGGAGGCTGACACCAAAAAACCCAAAAACTGAAGTTCCTGTACGGCAAATACACACTTCTCCAGTTTGGCGTATAATTTATTGTCTCGCAAGATCTGCAACACCTGTCTCACATGCTCCTGATGAGACACAAGATCTGGCGAGTAAATTAAAATGTCGTCCAAATATACAACCACAAACAGCCCCACAAGGTGACGAAAAATGTCGTTAACAAAATGTTGGAATACTGCTGGTGCAGTAGTCAGACCAAAAGGCATGACTAGGTTCTCATAATGTCCCTCCGGCGTGTTAAACGCCGTTTTCCACTCATCCCCCTCTTTTATCCTAATCAGATTATTCGCCCCCCTGAGATCCAATTTAGAAAACGATTTGGCGCCAACAATTTGATTGAAGAGATCAGGAATAAGAGGGAGTGGATACGGATCTCGAACAGTAATCCGATTAAGTTCGCGGAAATCCAAGCAAGGGCGTAGGCCTCCATCTTTCTTCTTCACAAAGAAGAACCCCGCGGCTACTGGGGAAGATGAAGGTCTAATATGCCCTTTGGCCAGACTTTCAGAAATATAATCTTTCATAGCCTGCCTCTCAGGACCAGAAAGATTATACAACCTAGCTTTAGGCAACTTAGCATCAGGAAGGAGATTAATAGAGCAGTCATACACGCGATGAGGAGGCAACTCCTGACACCCCTCCTCAGAGAAAACATCCCCAAAATCCTCCAAAAAAGGAGGCAATGTACTAGGCACGACCGCACTGATGACTGTGTTCATGCAGTTGCTTTTGCAAAACTCACCCCATTGGCTTATTTCTCTGGACTGCCAATTAATCACAGGGTTATGTTTAACCAACCAAGGAAGTCCCAACACAATGGGAGTAGGTAGACCCTCCAACACATAACAAGATAATTGTTCCCTATGTATTGCCCCTACCCGAAGGTCAATGTTATGAACCTCATGAACAAAGCTACCTTGGCCGAGAGGCCTGGCGTCAATGGAGAATATAGGGATCGGTTTGACCAATACACTCAGATGCATACCTTGAGCCTGAGCAAACTGAGCATCAACCAGATTAGCCCCGGAACCACTATCAAGAAGAACAGACAATCTCTCCACTCTCGTACCAACTACCACCTCCACTGGTACAAGGAACTGAGAAGAACTGGCGGATGAAATACATACTCCCAGGTTGTCGTCCACCACACAACCTGGGATTAACAGTTTTCCGGCGACTTTTGGCTCAACAAGGCACGGGATGGACATTCTCCAACAAAATGTCCCTCTTTCCCGCAGAAAAAACATCTTCTAGTCCTGCGGCGTACCGCCAATCCCCTCCTACGAAATGATGTCCCTCCCAACTGCATAGGCTCATCCGAACAGACAAGGGGAACCTCAACATAAGGGACTTTAGTGGTAGGTGGAGAAACAACAGGGAGTGGGGTTACCTCACCCCTCTCCCGAAGCCGTCTATCAGTACGGATAGCTAAGGCCATAGCAGCCTCCAGAGAAGGAGGAATCTCATACTGAGCCAAAACGTCTTTAATTTATCAGAAAGCCCATGACAAAACTGGCTCCTAAGAGCTGGGTCATTCCACTGAGTATCTGTGGCCCATCTACGAAACTCAGAAGCAAATTCCTCTGCCGGACGATCTCCCTGCTGTATCTTACGTAATTTTGTCTCAGCAAGAGAGACCCGATCTGGGTCATCATATACCAATACCAGGGCAGTAAAAAATTGATCTACAGACAGTAGAGCCGGGGATCCCGGAGGAAGGGAAAATGCCCAGGATTGAGGGTCCCCTTGCAGAAGTGAGATAACAATTCCCACTCTCTGCTCCTCACTCCCTGATGATCGAGGCCGAAGCCGAAAATACAATTTACATGCCTCCCGGAAGGTGAAAAATTTGTCTCGCCCACCAGTGAACCTGTCCGGGAGAGCAACCTTAGGTTCAACTCTGGTTTGCTCCAGGGGAGACAAAACTTTGGACTTAATGTCCGTCAGCTCCATGGATAATCCCTGCAACTGCAGAGCCAGCTGGGCTACTGGATCCATGGTAACTGGAGATAATTTTTATGGCCAGTGAAAATGTCACGCTGTCTAATGATATGTATACAATGTCAGTAAACTATTAATACAGGAACAACACTCTATACAACAACTAGTATAGCAACATCAGCATGTAAGTATAGAATAGATTTACCTGACACGATATCTGCTGAACTCAGGGTTAATCTTGAGGACTTGATGAGCTGAAACAGGAAAGAGGTGGACCGGGATCTAACCTGACCCTAAACTGGGGTCCTAACTAATCCCTCACCTTGGAGGTACTGATAATGGTTCAGAGGTCCAAAGGTACTGCCACACTAAACAATCCCGCTAGCGATCACAATAACGACGCATACTAATGCGATCGCTAGCGGGATTGTTTCTATATCGCTAAATGCTGCCGCATTTAGCGATATAGTTAACGACGCTATCGCCGTTAGCGATCTTCTTAACGACTTTAGCGGTACAAAAGTACCGCTAAATCGCTAAGAAAAGGTGCCACACAGCGATTAGATACTTACCCAGCGGGAGCGCCGACGAGAAAATAGGGTCCGGAACGATTCCAGCGACGAGCGAGATCACAGCAGGAAGCTCGTCGCTGGAAGCTGCCGCACTGAACAACATCGCTAACAGGATCGCTAAATAGTGACGTTTTTTAGCGATCCCGTTAGCGATATTGTTTAGTGTGGCATACCCTCAAGTCTCCAACCTAACCCTGTCTCCTATCAGACCCTGAACCCTGTAATCAGTCCTAAGAAGGATCCTGACTACCACCAAAGGGATATGGGCTGATCTTAGCTAAATACACAGATTAGACATATAAGACAGACAGGATAACACTCGCTTGCATACACACTCAAACACCAAAGGAAAATAAATGGTCTGGGAAATAAACTCTAACCAAGTTGAGCTTAGAACAACTAAGGAGCTCACAACTAAAGTCTATACAGATTCATTCCTATCTGTGGTCTGCATGAAGGTTTCACTGGCAACTCCCCAAGCAGACAACCAGGAATTTAAAGGAAACCAATCAACAAATAATCAATTGCAGCCGGGAGAAACTGCACCCAGTCCCAGAACCGAGCACAGACAGAATTAACTCCCTAGCTGCCAAACACAAAGAAACAGCAGCTCAGCTGTGACAAGTCAAAATGTGCAACCGCGACGATCTTCGTGGCAATGCACACATGACAAAATGCTTCCCATTCTTCCCTCTTTTCGGAATTGTTAACGATTGTGCTTTGAGAATCTAATTTTTCAAGATTTTCCATCCTTCCTGGACATTTTTGTCCTTAAGGATATCCAGCCATTGGATCCCTCCAATTCTCTTTCTGAGTTCCTTAAAATCTGCCTTTCTGAAATCTAACCTTGACGTCTGAGTCTTCACAGGTCTTCCTCCTCTTGTTATCCAAAATTCCAAAATAGCATGGTCACTACCTCCTAGAGTCCCAGCCACTCTTACCTCCTCCACCATTTCCTCCCTGTTTATGAGGATTAGATCCAAGGTAGCAGATCCCCTTGTTTTCTCCATTACCTTTTGGAAGATAAAGTTGTCAGCAAGAGAGGATAAGAATTTCCTGGACCTGTTAGTTTTGCCTGAGAGAGATTCCCAACAAATGTCTGGATAGTTGAAATCTCCCATGACCACTATGTCATATTTTTTGGAGAACTTGGCCATTTGATGCATAAAGAGTTCATCCATATCTTCAGCTTGCACAGGCGGCCTGTAGTAAATGCCTACAATGGTGTCCTTTCCATTGTTCTGTCCTTGTATTCTTACCCAAACAGTTTCCACAGAACTCCCAGTCTCTGAAGCGTCAATCTCTGTGCAGATATACGCTTTTCTAACATACAATGCAACACCTCCTCCTCGTTTATCAAGTCTGTTTCTTGCAAATAAGTTGTATCCTTCTAGCCTTGTATTCCAATCATGTGTATCGTTCCACCAAGTCTCAGTGATTCCAATGACATCATATTTCTTCTCCTGCGTTAGTAGCTCCAGTTCTCCTTGTTTGTTGCCCATGCTTTGTGCATTCGTATAGAAACACTTTAGTTTGTGATTGGTTTCTCTTCCTTCAATATTTTTATTATGTAAATTTTTTTGTCTTTGTTCTTCCCCTTCACTTCTAATAGCAGAAATCTCAATAGTATTTGTCAAGTGTATGGCTTTTGCTGGCGTTTTGCTTCCCTTCCCACCAGCCTCCTTTTAAAGTGTCCAGTGGTGTCATTCTTACTTAATCATGACAGATTGATCTCTAGCCATGTCCTCATCAACACCCACACCTGTGTTAATGGAGCAATCACTGAAAAGAGGTTAGCTGGTCCTTTTAAGGCAGGGCTGCAATGATGTTGAAATGTGTTTTGGGGGATAAAGTTCATTTTCTAGCCAAATATTGACTTTGCAAGTAATTGCTGTTAAGCTCATCACTCTTTATAACATTCTGGAGTATATGCAAATTGCCATTAGAAAAAGTGAAGCAGTAGACTTTGTAAAAATTAATATTTGTGTCATTCTCAAAACTTTTGGCCATGACTGTATACATCCCTAAGCATTTTATTTAAAATTGGAATATGAACGGATGACATGTCCTAGATGTGGTCACAATGACGCCCACCTGATGCATATGACATGGGAATGTGGGAATATTGGTGACTACTGGATGGCGGTGATCCCGCTTGTGCTATCTGTATTTGGGATACAACTTCAGTTCAGTTGGAACCTAAAATCTGTCTCCTAGGACTCCTGGGAGAGGACGTAGACCCAGACTCCCATATGGCAATAGCTCAAGAATATTATTCTAGCCAGAAAGTTGTTGGCTCTACATTTGATAGACCATTCTCCCCCAACGATAACACAACTAACATCCAGGATAAATATCACTGGATAAATATCATATGCTTGGAAAGGGAAGATTATATTAAATGAACGAGCTCACGAAATCCATCCACATATGGGAACAATGGGTAATTACCCCAGATATTGCTTCAGAAAACCTTCTCAGAAATCCTATACTGGACCGTTTCTCCATTTCCTTACAGTAAACCGGGAATTTATATCCTTTTACCCGAGGTGTCTGCAAATAATAATTGTTTCAGTCCACACAATTGCCCCTTCTTAGATCTATTCTTTTTCTTTATATTTTTCCCTATTGGGACATCATATCAGTCAGGAAGTATTCAGATATTTATGTCTTGTAGCCAGTTCAGGGGGTATATAGCTCTGGGATCGCCGTCTCGGGTAGACGGAGTGGCATAAAAACTCCAAGCAGCGACAGCATTATTGGTGTAAACTGGCAGCAACCAGTTTTATTGAAAGTCCACAGCAACAAACATAAACCAAACCATAAAAGAAAGTCCTAAGCCTGGCAGGCTGCTAGCTAGACACAGTTAGTTCCCTCACTACCGTGGTCTAGGCTCTAACAGCCTGGCCCAATACAACACAGACTTGTAATTACCAGAGCTTGGCTTCCAGGAGACTCCAGCAGCGTCTGAAGCCAGATTCAGACTGAGAGCCCCCTCTGTCTAGCTCAACCACCTACTTCTGGCTGCTTAATTAGACAGCTGAGTGCACTCAGGGTCGGGCTGCAAGCCTGTACTGGATGGGGAGTGGAGTGAACGTCGCACTGCCAACCTACCTTCACTCCTACATTCCTCATGCCACCCAGCTAAGAAACTTGGGCGAGATGTAACCCCGTCCAGTACGCACCCCTTCACTGTCTCACAGTCTGTACAAATGTAACATTACTATTCCAAAGCATTGGACTATAGCGCGAAATTGGGATTTATATCATTGTAACCGGTTGTATTGTTTACTGTTTTTCTTTTATTATTATTTTTCTCACAATGTTTGTATAAAAAAACAAAATGTTGGTAATTTTTTGTTTTGTTCAATAAAATGATCTGATTGAAAAAAGAAAGGAGATAAGGTCTTAACTAGATCAAACGTATAGAAAATACCAAGATGGCATGAGAAGGTACTCGTACGAATTCATAGATAAATGTGGTCACTGATTGGCAGGCGTGGATGCAAGGACATACGTATCCAAAATAAAAGGGGCACCCGGGCCAGAAATTCATAACCCCACTGACATAGCTGAAGCATTTTGTTTCTGTTATAGCTCGCTGTACAATATTCATGGATAATACCACGACATGCCGCCTAATATTGTTGAAACAAAAACTGACATATATTATGGACACTGCCCTTCCTTCCTTACAGACGCTTGAGCAGGAGGTACTAGACAAAGCTGTCACTGAACAATAGATAGGAGAGGCCATTACATCATTCCCTATCGGGAAGAGCCCTGGGTCAGATGGATTCAATAATAGATTTTATAAGATGTTTGCACCCAGTTATTACCATTTTAGCCAAAGTGTTCAATAATATCTCAGAAGACTCCCCCTTTACCCCCAATCACTTGAGGCTGACATAACGGTTTTAGCAAAGCCTGGAAAAGAACCAAATGTCTGCCCCTCATTTTCATCCAATATCACTAATTAACTTCAAGGTCAAAATATTCTCTAAAGTAATTACAACCCGGCTCTCCCACTACCTACCCTCAATTGTTAGCAACCATCAGTATGACTTCATTAAAGGTAGAGAAGCTCGTGATAATACAAATAAAATGTTAATTTCACATGCAAAAAACCAGGGATCCCAATGTGCCTTGTTTATGTTTACATTGAAAAAGCGTTTGTTATGTTTCGGTAGCTGAGGAGTGCAGGCAAAAAGGCAATACACCAGAGCAGTTGGAATCTATGAGATTGCAGTACCCTGAGTAACCACAACAACTAGAGGCAGCCGTGGAGCGTTCCTACGTTGGTCCTAGACGCCTCGTCACAGCCTGAGAAACTAACTACACCTAAAGATAGAAATAGGAAAGCTATCTGCCCCGGAGCAGAACCCCAAAGATAATAGAAAGCCCCCAAACATGTAATGGCGGTTAGACAAGAAGAAATACAGACACAGACAGAAAATAGTATGAGCAAACGTTGGGGCCCAAACTAACTAAATAGAAAAGGATAGGAAGGGTACTTACTGCAATCCCAGAAAACCCTGAAAAGCACCAACTCTACTAATTTCAAAAACACCTGAGATCACACGACCTCTACCACCTAAATTAGTTCTCTGGTGTAACAAAATCAAAATAGCAGCCACTGAAAATACTGGAAAAAGCAAAGGTACAAACATCAGTGGCTGAACTAAACTGAGAGGGCAAAAGC
This sequence comes from Oophaga sylvatica, assembly GCA_033576555.1. Classification (NCBI taxonomy): domain Eukaryota; kingdom Metazoa; phylum Chordata; class Amphibia; order Anura; family Dendrobatidae; genus Oophaga; species Oophaga sylvatica. The sequence goes on along the minus strand of JARQOD010000071.1, from coordinate 157,205 downwards.
CCCCGGAGGGGACCCTGAAGGCCCCCACAGAAGTGCAGGACAAAATGCAAAAATCAAGCACAAAAACAAAAAGAAGAAAATGTCTTATCTGTTAGCAGGAGATGCAGACACGACACAGCAGGCTACAAAGGAAACAGGAATCAAGGATTCAGACCAGAACAATTGATCACCGGCAACCCTGATGGGAAGGTGACTCCCTTATATAAGACCAGTCAGTAACACCTGATTCCCAATCCTCACAATCTTCACAATCTTCACTGGACAGACCAGCACCGCTTGTAACCACCAGAGGGAGCCTCTGCTCAGAACTCATCCCAAGCCCACTCACAACAGTACCCCCCCCTTGAGGAGGGGTCACCGAACCCTCATTTGAGCAACCAGGTCGGTCAGGATGAGTTCTATGGTACGCACGGATGAGTCTCCTAGCATGGATGTCCGAAGCAAACACCCAAGAATTGTCTTCCTGACCATAACCTCTCCACTTAACCAAATACTGGAGTTTCCGTCTAGAAAAACGAGAATCTAATATTTTCTCAACCACATACTCCAGATTGCCCTCAACCAAAACAGGGTCAGGAGGCACAGCAGCAGGAACCACTGGCTCAACAAACCTCTTCAACAAGGACTTGTGGAACACGTTATGGATCTTAAATGTCCCTGGAAGAAGCAAACAAAAAGAAACAGGATTAAGAATCTCTATGATCTTATAAGGTCCAATGAACCTAGGCTTAAATTTAGGAGATGCTACTCTCATAGGAATATTTTTTGAGGACAACCAGACCAAGTCACCCACTTTAAACCGAGGACCATCAGTCCTATGCCGGTTAGCAAACCGCTGGGCCCTCTCCTGAGAGAGGGACAACCTCTCCACTACCTGGTCCCAAATCTGTTGCATACGCTCCACAACAGAGTCAACACCTGGACAGACAGAAGCCTCCGTCTGTCCTGAAGAAAATCGAGGGTGAAACCCAGAATTACAGAAAAACGGAGACATCAAAGTGGCAGAGCTAGCCCTATTATTAAGAGCAAACTCAGCCAAAGGCAAAAAAGAGACCCAGTCATCCTGATCAGCAGACACAAAGCATCTTAGATAAGTCTCCAATGTCTGGTTTGTTCTCTCAGTTTGACCATTGGTCTGAGGATGAAATGCCGAGGAGAAAGACAATTGAACACCCAGTTTAGAACAAAAAGTCCTCCAAAATCTGGAAACAAACTGGACTCCTCTGTCAGACACTATGTTCTCAGGAATGCCGTGTAAACGAACCACGTGCTGAAGGAACAACGGCACCAATTCAGAGGAGGAAGGCAACTTAGGTAATGGCACAAGATGTATCATCTTAGAAAACCTGTCACAAATCACCCAGATGGCGGTCATTCTCTGAGAAACAGGAAGGTCGGAAATTAAATCCATAGAGATATGGGTCCATGGTCTCTTGGGCACAGGCAATGGCATCAACAAACCACTAGAGCGAGAGCAAGGCTTGGAGCGAGAGCAAGTCCCGCAGGACTGCACAAATTCCCTGACATCACGAGACAAGGTAGGCCACCAAAAGGACCGACTAACCAAGTCTCTGGTACCAAAAATTCCGGGATGCCCAGTCAACGCGGAACAATGAATCTCAGACATCACACTCTTTTTCCACTGGTCCGGGACAAACAATTTTCCAACAGGGCAGCGCTCGGGCCTATCCTCCTGACACCCCTCCAGAGCAAGTCTCAAATTAGGTGAGATGGCGGAAAGAACTACACCCTCTTTCAAAATAACAGAAGGATCAGATAACTCAGGAGAGTCCGCAAGGAAGCTCTTCGAGAGGGCATCCGCCTTAACATTCTTAGTGCCAGGAAGAAAGGAAACCACAAAATTAAAACGTGTGAAAAACAAGGCCCACCTGGCCTGTCTAGGATTGAGTCGCTTGGCAGATTCCAGATAAACCAGATTCTTATGGTCAGTAAGGACACCACCTGATGTTTGGCTCCCTCCAGCCAATGTCTCCACTCTTCAAAAGCCCACTTCATGGCCAATAACTCCCGATTACCCACGTCATAATTACGTTCAGTAGGAGAAAATTTTTGAGAGAAAAAGGCACAAGGTTTACTTTTAGAGGTCTCTGGATCTTTTTGGGACAAAACAGCACCTGCCCCAATTTCAGAGGCATCAACCTCCACCTGAAATGGCAGAGAAACATCAGGCTGCCGTAGAACAGGAGCAGAAGTGAATCTCTGCTTAAGTTCCTGAAATGCAGAGACTGCCTCAGGAGGCCAATTCACCACATCAGAACCCTTTTTGGTCAAATCAGTTAATGGTTTAACAATAACCGAGAAATTACCAATAAATTTACGATAAAAATTGGCAAAACCCAAAAATCTTTGAAGAGCCTTTAATGAAGTAGGTTGGACCCAATCACAGATGGCCTGAACCTTGACCGGGTCCATTTCAATAACAGATGGGGACAAAATGAATCCCAGAAATGAGATCCTCTGTACGCCAAAAAGACACTTTGATCCCTTCACATACAGAGCATTCTCTCTCAAAATCTGGAATACAGTTCGAATATGTTTCACATGAGAGTCCCAGTCATTAGAAAAAAATCAAGATATCATCCAAATAAACAATCAGAAATTTATCCACAAAATCCCTGAAAATGTCATTCATGAAGGACTGGAAGACAGAAGGAGCATTAGTGAGCCCAAAGGGCATCACAAGGTACTCAAAATGCCCCTCCGGGGTATTGAATGCCGTCTTCCATTCATCCCCGTGCTTAATGCGAATAAGGTTATATGCCCCCCTGAGGTCAAGCTTGGTAAACCAAGTAGCGTTTTTCACCCTGGAAAACAGGTCAGAAATCAAGGGTAACGGGTATTTATATTTCACAGTAATATTGTTCAAAAGACGATAATCAATACACGGCCTTAATGAACCATCCTTTTTGGCCACAAAGAAAAAACCGGCACCTAAGGGTGAAGAGGATGGTCTGATATGACCCTTCTCCAATGACTCCTTGATATAAGACCGCATAGCGTCATGTTCAGGTACAGACAAGTTAAAAAGGCGACCTTTAGGGAATTTACTACCAGGCACTAATTCAATAGCGCAGTCATAGCTCCTATGGGGAGGCAAGGATGCAGATTTACTTTCGCTAAATACATCAGAAAAATCAATCAAAAAGTCAGGAACATCCTGAGCCTGGGGGGAGGCAGAAAAAACAGGAGTGTTGGTATTAACACATTGGCAGCCCCAACTGGTTACAGACACAGATTTCCAATCCAAAACAGGATTATGAGACTGTAACCAAGGGAAACCCAGTACGATAATATCATGCAGATTATACAGAACCAAAAATTTGCAGCACTCTTGATGATCAGGTTCAACCCTCATTATCACCTGAGTAGAGAACTGAGGTTTATTCTCAGCCAAAGGGGTAGAATCGATCCCCAGTAGGGGAATAGACTTCTGTAGGGGTATCAAGGGAAACCCACAACGTTTAGCAAAATCATAATCCATCAGGTTAATAGCTGCTCCAGAATCAACGAAAGCCTGAGCAGAAAATGAGGACAGAGAGCATATCAGAGTGACAGTTAATAAAAACTTAGTCTGAACACTACCCAAGACAACTGAGCGTGCAAAATGTCTTCCCCGCTTAGGGCAGACTGAAATAGCATGAGAGGCATCACCACAGTAGAAACATAACCCATTGCGCTTTCGAAACTCATGACGCTGTGCCCCAGACACCACTCTATCACACTGCATGGATTCAGAAGCAGGTTCACAAGGCAACACTATTCCACGCATACTTCTCCGCTCACGCAAACGTCTGTCAATTTGAATCGCTAATGACATAGAATCATTGAGACCAGAGGGGACAGGGAATCCCACCATAACATCCTTTACATTATCTGACAGACCCTTCCGAAAAAGGGCCGCCAAAGCGTCGTCATTCCACTTGGTCAGGACTGCCCACCTACGGAATCTCTGACAGTATAACTCAGCGTCATCAAGCCCCTGATTTAATGCCAACAAGGCTTTTTCAGCTTGATCAGTGACATTAGGCTCATCGTACAATAACCCCAAAGCCTGAAAAAATGCATCAACATCACTCAAAACAGGATCCCCAGGTGTCAGGGAAAAAGCCCAATCCTGAGGATCGCCGCGCAGGAGAGATATGACAATTTGAACCTGCTGCGCTGCGTTCCCTGAGGACTTAGATTTTAAGGCAAAAAACAATTTACAATTATTTTTGAAATTCTGAAAGTTCGCTCGATCCCCTAAAAACAAATCTGGCATGGGAATCCTAGGTTCCACAACAGGCAACCTAGCAAGATATGCAGCAATACTCTGAACCTCAGTGGCAAGCTGATCCACACGGCCAGACAACTGTGCAAACTCCATTGAGAGAAAAAATCCTCCCCAGCACCCAGAGATACAGAGGGAAAAAAAAAAAATGCAACAAACAGAAAAATATCTCTGACAACTCTGACAACCGTTTTTTCTTTCACAAATTTTTTCCCTTCTGTGAGTACCATACAATTTTAAATTTTAGGCCGGTGATACTGTTATGTTTCGGTAGCTGAGGAGTGCAGGCAAAAAAGGCAATACACCAGAGCAGTTGGAATCTATGAGATTGCAGTACCCTGAGTAACCACAACAACTAGAGGCAGCCGTGGAGCGTTTCTACGTTGGTCCTAGACGCCTCGTCACAGCCTGAGAAACTACACCTAAAGATAGAAATAGGAAAGCTATCTGCCCCGGAGCAGAACCCCAAAGATAATAGAAAGCCCCCAAACATGTAATGGCGGTTAGACAAGAAGAAATACAGACACAGACAGAAAATAGTATGAGCAAACGTTGGGGCCCAAACTAACTAAATAGAAAAGGATAGGAAGGGTACTTACTGCAATCCCAGAAAACCCTGAAAAGCACCAACTCTACTAATTTCAAAAACACCTGAGATCACACGACCTCTACCACCTAAATTAGTTCTCTGGTGTAACAAAATCAAAACAGCAGCCACTGAAAATACTGGAAAAAGCAAAGGTACAAACATCAGTGGCTGAACTAAACTGAGAGGGCAAAAGCCCCCGGAGGGGACCCTGAAGGCCCCCACAGAAGTGCAGGACAAAATGCAAAAATCAAGCACAAAAACAAAAAGAAGAAAATGTCTTATCTGTTAGCAGGAGATGCAGACACGACACAGCAGGCTACAAAGGAAACAGGAATCAAGGATTCAGACCAGAACAATTGATCACCGGCAACCCTGATGGGAAGGTGACTCCCTTATATAAGACCAGTCAGTAACACCTGATTCCCAATCCTCACAATCTTCACAATCTTCACTGGACAGACCAGCACCGCTTGTAACCACCAGAGGGAGCCTCTGCTCAGAACTCATCCCAAGCCCACTCACAACAGCGTTCCACAAAATGCATTGGACTTTCTTGAAGATCACCCTACGACAAATTGAGTTGGACCCTTTCTTGTTATCTAAAATTCTATCCTTATACACTGACTCTAAAGCGATAGGGTAGACGACCTTCTATCTGACACATTTTCTATTAAAAATGGTACAAGGCAAGGGTGTCCCTTATCACCTCTTCTATACACATCGGTGATGGAACTTTTAGTAGAGGACAACATAGTGGGCAGTATGAGGGCATAGTGTGAAAAGATTCACAGAATGGATATTGAGAGGGGGCAGTGTGAAATGGGGACACAGTATGGAGAGAGGTTAGCATGGCGGAGTGGACAGTGTCTGGGGAAAAATATAGCGGTGACAGCCATGGTATAGGCCATGGTTCATAACAGCGGATGGTGTGACAGTTATAGCCGACAATGGCAAATAATGTGGTGGGTGTAGCTCATTAAGGCGGACAGTGTGGAGGATATATACTATAGGCTTATTTAGGTCAAAAAACAAAAATAGGGTTGGAAGCTCACCAGCGTTGCTAATAGAAATATCTGCTAAAATGATCCAGCTCTGCGGGTGAAGTATTCAGCGATAATAATTAATATATATATAATATATCGTCCGTGCCTTCATTTATCTCCTATTTGAATTCCACTGATCTCAATCTGAGATTCTCAGTCTCTCCCTGGTAACTGCACTCCTTTTCTTGATCTATATCTCCAAGGTGATCCTGTGGCTCGTACAGTTCATACGTCGTTATTCAGAAAGGATATTTCGGGTAACCCCATTCTCTTGACATCTATCTGGCAACCTATTCTTACTACTAAGTCGATCCCATATGGCCAGTTAGTGCGTGCGCGACGTATTTGCTCCAGTGACCAAATATTTAATGTGGAGAAAGAAATAGTGTGCAATAGATTGAGAGACAGAGGACACAAAACGTCTACTGTTAACTCAGCGCTTAATAAAGTACTAAAAGATAACCATCTAGGAATCAGGCTTAAGGGAAAAAAACCTCACAGAATATACTGTATATAGAAGCAAGAGAGAGTTAACAAATACCATAGAGTAGATGCCCTTAAAAAATTAGATTTTATTTAGAATAATTAAAACAAATAAGTAAATTGGATAATAACATAGAGGCTGCTGAGGAAACGTGCCAGGAGATGCTGGTACATACAAGCCTCATGGGGTCATTTGTATTACATAGACAGTCCAGACATCAATCCTAAGGTAATAAAATACTAAGGGTTAAACATCCCCAACAAGTTTACACCAGAGAGACTTTGGTATGAGAACATGTACTTACAGATGTGTAAAGCTGCCTGCTATAACGTCCCCACCGCCCCAACGCACGTTCCGTTTAGAACTTGATCAGGAGGCCTGTTATGGGGAGGGGTAGACGCCATTATATAGGACTAGTCAGCGAATCACATTGTTCGGCTAAGGTTGTGTGTGAGACAGACATGTGAATTAGAGAGGTGCATACTACTAACCGATCAATAGTAATACTTGATTAAGGGGGTGTAGGAGTCATGTGACTGATCCCATGATGAACATGTGATCTAATAGGTGAAGTGCCAAGCCCGATCTGCGCATGCGTTGTTGTCCACGATCACCATGGGGATGCTCTCGCTCGCGACCTCATGGAACATAAGTGCCGGGCTGTCGTTGTAGAGATGGCACATGCACAAGTGTGCATATTGGCCGCTTGTCAGAGTACTCGTGTTGAAAAAAAAATGCGCATACGCACAAGGGCTGGGATGGAATCACATAGATGCATGTTAACTCCTGTGTATAGAAATAAGTCATCATGGTAAGTGTATAAGTCAGAATATCACAGGCACAGTTATATCACATAGTGTACTATGGTGTATTAAAGAAAATGGATTTGGTACACGTATCACAAAGATAGCATTAAAACATAACCTTTAATATCAAAGATAAATATAAAAGCTACCAAAAGATAAAGTGAGAAAAGTGCAAACATAAGAAATTCACTAAATCCAATTGTCACAGACTATATGTACAGTCATGGCCCAAAGTTTTGAGAATGACACAAATATTATATTTTCACATGATCTGCTGCCCTCTGGTTTTTATGTGTGTTTGACAGATGTTTTTATCACAGACAGAAATATAATAATTGCAAACATATGAGTAACAAAAGCTTATATTGACAGTTAGAATGAGTTAATGCAGCAAGTCAATATTTGCAGTGTTGACCCTTCTTCTTCAGGACCTCTGCAATTCTCCCTGGCATGCTCTCAATCAATTTCTGGACCAAATCCTGACTGATAGCAGTCCATTCTTGCACAATCAATGCTTTCATTTTGTCAGAATTTTTAGGTTTTTGTTTGTCCACCCGTCTCTTGATGATTGACCACAAGTTCTCAATGGGATTAAGATCTGGGGAGTTTCCAGGCCATGGACCCAAAATCTCTCTGTTTTGTTCCCTGAGCCATTTAGTTATCACCTTTGCTTTATGGCAAGGTGCTCCATCATGCTGGAAAAGGCATTGTTGATCGCCAAACTGCTCTTGGAGGGTTGGGAGAAGTTGCTCTTGGAGGACATTCTGGTACCATTCTTTATTCATGGCTGTGTTTTTAGGCAAGACTGTGAGAGAGCCGATTCCCTTGGCTGAGAAGCAACCCCACACATGAATGGTTTCAGGATGCTTAACAGTTGGCATGAGACAAGACTGGTGGTAGCGCTCACCTTGTCTTCTCCGAATGAGGCGTTTTCCTGATGTCCCAAACAATCGAAAAGGGGATTCATCAGAGAAAATAACTTTACCCCAGTCCTCAGCAGTCCACTGCCTGTACCTTTTGCAGAATATCAGTCTGTCCATGATGTTTTTTTTGGAGAGAAGTGGCTTCTTTGCTGCCCTCCTTGAGACCAGGCCTTGCTCCAAGAGTCTCCGCCTCACAGTGCGTGCAGATGCACTCACACCTGCCTGCTGCCATTCCTGAGCAAGCTCTGCACTGCTGGTAGCCCGCTCCCGCAGCTGAAACACTTTTAAGAGACGGTCCTGGCGCTTGCTGGTCTTTCTTGGGTGCCCTGAAGCCTTTTTGGCAACAATGGAACCTCTCTCCTTGAAGTTCTTGATAATGCGATAGATTGTTGACTGAGGTGCAATCTTTCTAGCTGCGATACTCTTCCCTGTTAGGCCATTTTTGTGCATTGCAATGATGACTGCACGTGTTTCTTTAGAGATAACCATGGTTAACAGAAGAGAAACAATGATGCCAAGCACCAGCCTCCTTTTAAAGTGTCCAGTGGTGTCATTCTTACTTAATCATGACAGATTGATCTCTAGCCATGTCCTCATCAACACCCACACCTGTGTTAATGGAGCAATCACTGAAAAGAGGTTAGCTGGTCCTTTTAAGGCAGGGCTGCAATGATGTTGAAATGTGTTTTGGGGGATAAAGTTCATTTTCTAGCCAAATATTGACTTTGCAAGTAATTGCTGTTAAGCTGATCACTCTTTATAACATTCTAGAGTATATGCAAATTGCCATTAGAAAAAGTGAAGCAGTAGACTTTGTAAAAATTAATATTTGTGTCATTCTCAAAACTTTTGGCCATGACTGTAGAGGCATCTGTATATATCCGGTAACAAATTCCAATACATATATACATGCAACTATTCCCAGTCCTGAAATATCAAAATGACTGGACACCAAAATATACTGGACCACATAAATACAACTGTGACCTCAGAATTCCAACAAGTAAGCCTTCTTGTTAGAGGGTAGATTAAGCCAAGATTTTAAACTATAAAGCAAAAAAACCTCTGCCCTGTATGGGTTATCAAGAAGAATTAAATACTCATGCACATAATACTGACATCATAAATGTGGAATAAATCCAACCGTACATAAAATTGAGTATAATATGGAAAAATCTCACCAATATATGTAGTAGACGTCAGCTGTCAGATGTCCCTTTTCTGTGAGCCAGGTACGTCAGGAAAAAGAAGGGGTTTCACCCTATTGAGCCCTGTCAGAGCTAGCATATCCTGACCCCCATTACTCCTGCCCTTACAAGGGCAGTCCACATCTGACCCTCAAGGAAACAAGCCCTATAATGTCCCTGTGCATCCCGACGCGTTTCTTCACTACGTGACTCTTCAGGGGACCTATTAGCACCAAATGGGCATGCTGCAGAAATGAAGACCTCATGGGCTACCTCTATAATTACAATGAGATGAAGAAACCCGATCAAACGGTCTATAAATAGCAAATCGCCAAGCAGATCACGCTAACACGCTTGTGCTGGAGAGCATAATCAAATATGGCCCTTCTACTTCCGGTCCTACTTGACGGGGTAAAGAGTGTGTCCAAATTAAACCCTATGTAACACCAACGAGAAAACAAGGTTCCTGTCAGGACACCATTCAAAATAACATAACGAAGGCAAAAGGCTATTAAGCCAACCTTTATAAAGAATTATGATTTTTTTTTATATATACAGTTAGGTCCATAAATATTTGGACAGAGACAACATTTATCTAATTTTGGTTCTAGACATTACCACAATGAATTTGAAACAAAACAAATCAGATGCAGTTGAAGTTCAGACTTTCAGCTTTCATTTGAGGGTATCCACATTAAAATTGGATGAAGGGTTTAGGAGTTTCAGCTCCTTAACATGTGCCACCCTGTTTTTAAAGGGACCAAAAGTAATTGGACAATTGACTCCAAGGCTATTTCATGGACAGGTGTGGGCAATCCCTTCATTATATCATTCTCAATTAAGCAGATAAAAGGGCTGGTGTTTATTTGAGGTGTGGTGTTTGCATTTGGAAGGTTTAGCTGTGAAGGAAACATGCGGTCAAAGGAGCTCTCCATGCAGGTGAAACAAGCTATCCTTAAGCTGCAAAAAACAGAAAAACCCATCCGAGAAATTGCTACAACTTTAGGAGTGGCAAAATCTACAGTTTGGTACATTCTGAGAAAGAAAGAAAGCACTGGTGAACTCATCAATGCAAAAAGACCTGGGCGCCCACGGAAGACAACAGTGGTGGATGATCGCAGAATACTCTCCATGGTGAAGAGAAACCCCTTCACAACAGCCAACCAAGTGAACAACACTCTCCAGGAGGTAGGCGTATCAATATCCAAATCTACCATAAAGAGAAGACTGCATGAAATTAAATACAGAGGGTTCACTGCACGGTGCAAGCCACTCATAAGAATCAAGAATAAAAAGGCTAGGCTGGACTTTGCTAAAAAACATCTAAAAAAGCCAGCACAGTTCTGGAAGAACATTCTTTGGACAGATGAAACCAAGATCAACCTCTACTAGAATGATGGAAAGAGAAAAGTATGGCGAAGGCATGGTACAGCTCATGATCCAAAGCATACCACATCATCTGTAAAAGATGGCGGAAGCAGTGTGATGGCTTGGGCATGCATGGCTGCCAGTGGCACTGGGTCACTAGTGTTTATTGATGATGTGACACAGGACAGAAACAGCCGAATGAATTCTGAGGTATTCAGAGCCATACTGTGTGCTCAGATCCAGCCAAATGCAGCCAAACTGATTGGTCGTCGTTTCATACTACAGATGGACAATGACCCAAAACATAAAGCCAAAGCAACCCAGGAGTTTATTAAAGCAAAGAAGTGGAATATTCTTGAATGGCCAAGTCAGTCACCTGATCTCAACCCAATTGAACATGCATTTCACTTGTTAAAGACTAAACTTCAGACAGAAAGGCCCACAAACAAACAACAACTGAAAACCACCGCGGTGAAGGCCTGGCAGAGCATCAAAAAGAAGGAAACACAGTGTCTGGTGATGTCCATGAGTTCAAGACTTCAGGCAGTCATTGCTAACAAAGGGTTTTCAACCAAGTACTAGAAATGAACATTTTATTTACAATTATTTAATCTGTCCAATTACTTTTGGTCCCTTTAAAAACAGGGTGGCACATGTTAAGGAGCTGAAACTCCTAAACCCTTCATCCAATTTTAATGTGGATACCCTCAAATGAAAGCTGAAAGTCTGAACTTCAACTGCATCTGATTTGTTTTGTTTCAAATTCATTGTGGTAATGTCTAGAACCAAAATTAGATAAATGTTGTCTCTGTCCAAATATTTATGGACCTAACTGTATATGTCATTGGCATGGAGGACAGATAACAGTTTTTTCTTCCATAAGGGTGGGTGACTCCAGAACAAAGAATGTTGAAAAGGTAGCAGTGAAGTGATAAAAAACTAGATATTAACAGTCCTTAGGCTACATGGAAATATTTTTATCTAAAAAGAATTACAAACTAACACAATAAGAAAATCCTATTTATAGCAACTATAATTTAATTGTTCATTAAGTCCTCCTGGGGCCACAGTATTCAATTGGAAAATCCATCTAGTTTCCTTTTGTAAGATCAGCCTGTCCCAGTTACCACCTCTTGGTGGTTTGATAACCCTCTCGATACCAACAAATTTGATTGAATTGATGTTACCCCCCTGACAGGTATCATGTGGCGTGCAATAAGGGTATCCCTTTCATGGGTAATGTCTCCGATGTGTTCCCCAATCCTGCGTTTAAACTCCCTAATCGTTTTTCCCACATATTCTTTACCACATACACAAGTTGCTTTGTTGATTACCCCCTTACTACTACAGTTAATGAACTCTCTGATTCTGAAATGTTTACCAGTAACATTGCTCACAAAGCTATTGCTAGGACTAATATGGGAGCAGTCAGTGCAGTGGCCACACCTGAAACACCTCTTAACATCATTGGGTAACCATGTAGTACTGGAGGGTTTTTTGAAATGGCTATTGACAAGCCTATCTCTCAACGAACGACCCTTCTTATAGGTAATCAATGGTCATTCAGTGAGTTCATTTCCAATGTCTGAGTCCATCAGCAAAACAGGCCAATGTTTGGCAAGAATATCAAGTACTTCTTTCGCTCCATTATCAAATGTAGTGATTATCCTCATCTCACTCTTATTTGATGTTTTTACCGTCTGTTTAAGGAGCTCCGTTCTGTTTTTATCTTTAGCCTCCCTATATGACCGCTTCAAAACATCAGGGGGATAACCTCTCTCCAGGTACCTATCTCTGAGCTCCTTTGCTTGCTTTTCAAATACCTCCTCCGTAGAACAGTTTCTACGAACCCTGAGGTATTGGCCCTTAAGTACCCCACACTTCAAATGTGTCGGATGACTACTTTCCCCAATTGAGTAATGAGTTTGTAGCTGTGGGCTTCCTATAGGTACATGTAGTAAGGACACCATCATTTTTCTTTTCGATCAGGATGTCCAAAAACGGCAGTGAGGAGGGGTTAATGACAGATGTAAAGCATAAACCACAATCATTACGGTTCATAATGTCAATAAAGGATGTAAAACTTTTAACCGATCCTCTCCACATAACAAGGATGTCATCTATATACCGGACCCATAGCTCAATCTGTCCAATAGCTTACACACCACTCCTGAAGACCTGAGTCTCCTCCCACCAGCCCAGGAACAAGTTGGCGTAAGCTGGGGCACAAGGGCTCCCCATTGCTGTGCCCCTGAGCTGGTGGTAAATCTTGTGGTTAAATAGGAAGAAATTCCTAGTTAGTCAGAAACGGAGTAGTCTAATAGTAAACTTGCTATGGGTCCGGTATTGACATCCCCTTGTATTCAAAAAGTACCAAACTGCTTCTAAACCCTTGTCATGGGGTATGGAAGTATACGGGGCCTCAACGTCTATACTACCAAGATGTACCTCAGGGTCCACAGTCAGACCTTCCAATCTATGGAGGAGGTCCGGAGTATCTTGCACAAACGATTGGAGAGAAGTAATAAATGGTTTGAGGACACGATCCAGATATATGCCTGCATTGTGGCTAATGCTTCCAATACCTGACACGATAGGCCTTCCCTTAAGAGGGGAAAGACCCTTGTGTAATTTTGGAAAACAGAAAAAGGTAGCCACAACCGCATCTTTAGGCATTAGAAAATCAAACTCACATTTGTGAATGACCCCAGTGGAAAGGCCCTCATCCAAGAAATTCTTAAATTCATTCATATATTCAGATGTAGGATTATGAGCCAAAACTTCATAACTGTCTCTATCACCAAGAAGAGTAGTACACATTGTCTCATAGTGGACAGAGTCTAGGATAACCACATTGCCACCCTTGTCAGAGGGATGTTTTTCCCCTTGCCACATAAAAAAAATATCTATGAAGCAAACCCAATTAGTGGTCCACTACCCTTATCCCATCCTCTTGTTTATTTGAGGTGCATAGAACCTCTACATCTGCCAATGCCATGATTATATCATGAACTAAAAGTGAAATGAATGAGGCTCCATACCCTTTCCTCCTACCAACCTTTAACATGTGATTTAATGTATATGCCATAGTAATAATATATATATTTTTTCATTTCTATAGTGCCAATTTGTAAAGTTAAAAAACACAAAAGTTGAGCTTGGTCTACTTGGTATGCATGCAGTACATAACGCATGTTCACATTGGCCATAAAACATAAAACCTACGAGACAAAATGAGCAAAAACTCTGCTGTAACTAAACAAGTAAAAAGCAAAAGCACACTTAAATAATATAGAGTTCTTAGTAATACTGTTTTTGATCAAAAATAGCATATAAGCCATTCCACCAGGACAAGGAAACGGGACAGTCCTACACTGTCTGACATTAAAAACCTTATCATGTGTCAAAGTTGACCTCTGTGTGTGAATAAGGGCAGACAAAAGGACCCGATCCCAAACAGTGGACACCAGTCAGGAGGAGCTTTTAACTAAAATTACCAGCTCAAGAGATATAGGAAAGATGTATATCTTTGTACCAATGTGATGAACGGCACACACACGACCGCTGCTGCCGTCCGACCCACTGTGTCAGGAATAATCTGCAGGGATTTATAATTATCCCACTTCCACTTAGGAACTTGCAGCTCTCTGGTGCCCCCTTTTAGCCTCAGGTCAGTCAGTGAACTGCACCTTGGATAATTAGTCGCCAGACGGGCCGCTTGGATGTGTGCTGGCTATGGGGCAAGCTGCAGTGAGGGAATTATAATTACTCCGGGCCGCAGCCAGGCAATACACTTATAAAACCCGCTCCGTCACTGCCAACGTCACCCCACAGTTCAACACTTTACACCCCTTCTTTTAGCTGCCACCAGCTACGATTTTCTTAATGAACAATTTATCAAGAGGGTCCGTAGCAACCCCGAATTAGTAGCGTAGTTACTTCAGGCACGTGCTAATTCATTTATAGAGCAGGAGAACCAAACTAATAATTTTATATGTTTATTCCTAAAATGCAGGCAGTGTTTATACAGTATAAAAAGATATAACAAGCTGAGACAATACAATTATGTACAATGCAATTTAAAATAAAACAGGGTTAAAGGTGAAAAACTTACATGGCAATTGATTAATTGCAGGCAAGACAAGCTGGGGGAGGAGCCACACGTCATAGTTCATTTGGAGATCTTTCAGTCAGGTCATCTCCAGCTAGATTGGGCAGGGGGGCTAGTTATACCCCTGGCTTGTGACCTCACAAAAGAGGCTGGTTTTCTGGCCACCTCCCATAGCTCAAAGTTACAGTTTTAAGCTCTGGAAATTTATAATACCCATAACTCAGCTTGAGGACTTAACAGAATAATGGCAGATCTATCAGTGATCTTATTCTGAAATGACTGTTCTAATGAGTCCAAACTCGGAGATAGTCCACTGTGCACCAGAGTATTTCATATCTCTGGTTCCGTTGTACTTACGAATTCACCAGTACCACGGGAACGACGCCTGATAGACGCATGATTCAGAACAGTAGCTTTCGTGTCTCTAACATAAGCTCCCAGCGAGTTATGACCATAAGAATGAATTCCCATGATAAGCTATAGGACAGACTGCAGGTCTGAGGAGACAAAGAACATTCCTGAGGTGGGGGCGAAAGGAAGGAGCGAGTAACAGGGAGAGAGAAGGAGGAAGTTTGCAGGCTGTGGGCTGTTATGTTTAGGTAGCTGAGGAGAAAAAGCAAAAACGGCAATACACCAGAGAGGCTGGAACCTATTGGATTGCAGTAACCTGAACTAACCACACAACTAGAGGTGGAGCGTTCCTACGTTGATCCTAGACGCCTCGTCACAGCCTGAGAGATAACTACACCTAAAGGCAGAAAGATGAAAGCTATCTGCCACAGAGCAGATCCCCAAAGATAATAGGAAGCCCCCAAACATGTAATGGCGGTTAGACAAGAAGCACGGACACAGACAGAAAATAGAATGAGCAAATGCTGGGGCCCAATCTGTCTAGACAGAATAGTACAGGAAAGAATTCTGACTGCAATCCAACAAAAACCCTAAAAAATACCAACTCTTCTGATTGCAAAAACACCTGAGATCACACGATCTCCACCACCTAAATCAGTTCTCTGGTGTAACAAAACTAAGCCGCAGCCACTGAAAAAACAGGAAAAAGCAAATGAACAAATAACAGTGGCTACAGATAAACTGAGAGGAGCACAGGCCCCAGGAGGGGACCCGGCTGACCTCCACAAAAGTGCAGAAAATTATGAAAAAAGCAAGCACAAAAAGAAAAGCAGAAAATATCTTATCTGAAAGCAGCAGATGCATGCAAGACTCCAGCAAACTTCCAAATGAACCAGGAACCACAATTGAGACAAGAACAATTGATCACCGGCGACCATCATGGGAGGGAACCTCCCTTATATCAGTCCAGTCAGCGATCCCAGATTGCCACTCCTCGCTGAAAGGTTCAGTACTGTCTGTAACCACCAGAGGGAGCCTCTGCTCAGAAACCATCTATAGCACATTCATAACAGTGGGCTGTCAGCAGCAAGGACAAGGACTGATTTTCCAGTCCAGCTCTGTACTGGCAAAACACGATGGGGGTCGTAGTTCTCTTTGTGGAAAGTTCTAGAACAGCACAAGGAATGGAGCTCCCATTCCACCAGGGTATCATCACACCTCCCCTCTTAGAGTGCGCTAAGGAGGCATGACCTGTCGGTAATCCACCATGCGCACCTCGGCGGGTTCGTCCGGGTAGTGGACCTTGCTCATGCCCATCTGGCATTTTCCGGGCTTGATGGTCAGACCTGCCTGGTGAATACGCTTGAGCACCTCCTGGAGATGCTGAAGGTGTTCCTCCCAGGTGGAACTGAAGACGGCAATGTCGTCCAGGTACGCCACAGCGTACTTCTCCAGTCCCTGAAGCAAGTGGTTGACCATGCGCTGAAAAGTGGCAGGGGCATTCTTCATGCCGAAAGGCATGACCGTGGACTCGTACAGCTCAGGAGAGGGATGCTACACCCTGGCTTGCACAGAATGCAAAATACAATGAAAAAACACAAAAATTGAGCTTGGTCTAGTTGGTTTTTAATATTAGACAGTGTAGGACTGTCCCGTTCAGAGTTACCTTGTTGTGGTGGGATGGCTTATATGCTAATTTTGATTAAAAACAGTATTACTAAGAACTCTATTCTTTAAGTGCACTTTTGCTTTTTACTTGTTTAGTTACAGCAGGGTTTTGCTAATTTTCTCTCTTGTAGATTTCAATTTGTAAAGTTAGTCTGATCAGGATCATATCAAGTAGTTCATTTTTAATAAGGTATAAATAAAGTATCTAAATATTAATGATTGAGATTTTTATTTGTGAGACACATTGCATACTCACACAATTCTGCTCCATACTGTATGCAGTTACATATGCACAGTTCCACTAATATGCACACATACATACAGCTCTGCTACATATGAACATTTGCATATACTGGTAAGCGCTATTTATCTGCATTTATTTATATTATTTTTGGACTATTTTGTCACAAGTACTGTTACTATTGATCTTATTAGATAAGCGCTCTCTGTTTACTGTTGGCGGGTGCACAGCATCGGTGAGCCTTCAGAATTATCCTTGTGCACTCTCCTCTGTTTTTATTGTCTATATTTATTATTTACTTTTGTATACCTATTAATAAAGTATCTTTTTACCTATATACTCCTTTTTTCTCCTTATTTCATTCTTATTATGGAGTTGGTATTTTTTCTGGTTTGGGGTCTAGTTTGCACAATTTAGTGCTTTCCGTCAAACCATCATGTTGCCTGGTTCGTGTCTCATTACACATAGAATGTATATATGTTACTCAATTTTCCAATTACTTCAAAGTCATGTGATTGATTACATGATCTGAAAGGTCCTTGAGCAAATCAGGTGGAAGGTTCTACAGCTGCTCACTCAGGACATGCAGCGTCCGTGCAGGCCCGGTGCCTTCCTCTCCTGCTCTGGACCAATCAGTTAGATTGGTGTAGGGCTGGAGGAGAGAGCAGTTCTCTCAGTGATCAGGAAGGACACATTTGTCACAGGAATTTTCCTCCAGTCAATAAGACACACTATCAAGATGTTTCTTTTGCTAAAAGTGTGTCTTATAGTCCAAAAAATACAGTAAGTTCTAATCCAATTTTTCTTTCTCATTTTATTATATGACTGTCTGGTATATGTTTTTGTACAATTTGTCAATAATATATATAGTTTCTCTCTGTCTGAGTAATTTTTGATTGTCAACAAAATACGATTTTCCAGTAATTAATATTTCAGACTCTAGATAAGATAATGGAGTCTCTCTGTGTGGGATTTTTGATTTTTAAAGGGGTTGTCCACTAATTGAACCCCTTCTAACGCCTCATGTTTGGTTCTGTTAAAATAAAAAACACTTAAACGTCAATGCAGAAGTCGTTCCTGTGGTGTAAGCACTTGCGGTCCTGGGTCTCATGTAAGGATGTTACATTATGTGAGCCCTGCGCCCAATCAACAATGGCGTCACTGTCCCCCCTTCTGGACTAATCAAATAATAAGAGGAAGTCAGAGAGCAGCTGACACCCTGACTTTCTGTTGATATCAAATACATGCGAAGGCGGGAACAGTGAAGTCAATGCTGATTGGGCGCAGGGCTCTTGTTATGTAACAACCTCACATGAGTCCCTGTAACGAGTGTCGAGACCACTGGATTGGCCTGTCATGGAAGGCGAGTATTAGTGTTTTTATTTTAGCGAGGCCAAACAAGAGGATTGACATGGGGTTTACCTACTAATTGGACAACCACTTTCACGAAAAAGACTTCTCTCCTATGTGGCTTCTCTGATGTTTATTAAAAGTTGATTTCCATGTAAAACATTTCCCACATTCTGAACATGAAAAAGGCTTCTCCCCTGTGTGGGTTCTCTGATGACTAAGAAGAGTTGATTTAACAACAAAACATTTCCCACATTCTGAACATGAAAAAGGTTTCTCCCCTGTGTGGGTTCTCTGATGACTAAGAAGAGTTGATTTAACAACAAAACATTTCCCACATTCTGAACATGAAAAAGGCTTCTCCCCTGTGTGGGTTCTCTGGTGACTATTAAGCTGCGATTTCTGGTTAAAAGACATCCCACATTCTGAACATGAAAAAGGTTTCTCCCCTGTGTGGGTTCTCTGATGAGTAAGAAGAGTTGATTTAATGACAAAACACTTCCCACATTCTGAACATGAAAAAGGCTTCTCCCCTGTGTGGGTTCTCTGATGACTAAGAAGAACTGATTTAATCACAAAACATTTCCCACATTCTGAACAGGAAAAAAGCTTCTTCCCTGTGTGAGTTCTCTGGTGATTAAGAAGAGTAAAATTCCTGTTAAAACATTTCCCACATTCTGAACATGAAAAAGGCTTCTCCCTGTGTGAATTTTATGGTGCCTAAGAAGAGTTGATTTAACCAAAAAACATTTCCCACATTCTGAACATGAAAAAGGCTTTTCCCCTGTGTGAATTCTATGGTGCCTAAGGAACTACACTACTGTGAATTAGACTAGAATTCTAGAATGCATTTGGCCACACATCAATCCTACAGCATTGTCATCATCACCCTGTGACCGAGATGTTCTTCTGTTCCCACAGGTATGAACTGCAAAATTTCCCCAGCTTTCCAGTGTTCCTGAATGCCTGTCACGACGTATAACAGATATATTCTATGATAGTAACATATATCTAATGAGACAACACTTTATATTTCATATTATAGAAAATATCAACATGTATACGTAGAATCTGCCAGCAATGTCTTACCTGACATAATATCCAATGTATTGTGGGTCTATACTGTGCACGTGAAACGCTGTCTCAGGATAGAGGTGGACCGGGGTCTATGCTGACCCTGAACTGGGGTCCTGACAGGTCCCTCTACCTGGAGGTACTGTTAATGGTACAGAGGTCCAGGCCGCCAGCGTAACCCTGTCTCCTGTAGATCCCTGACCACTGTAATCTAGTCCTGAGAAGGACCCTGATTACCACCACAGGGAATGGGCAGGCAACAGCTTACACACAGTCAAATACAAACGAGACAGACAGGGGGTAAAGAAAACACTGCCTTGCATACAAAACTTCCACTACAGAGGAACACAAAAGGTTAAGAAGATAAACAATAAGCGAGGAGAGGAAAAACCACAACAGGCACTCTTAGCTTAAGTCTTCTCAGAAACGATCCGCTCTGCTGGTCTGAATGAATGCTTTCACCGGCAACTTCCCCAGCAGACCAGCAGGTATATGAAGGAAGCTAATTAACAAAACATCAATCGCAGCTGGGCGAGGCTGGTCTGTCCAGCATCGAGAGAGAGAGAATTAACTCCCTCAGTGCTGAAAAACACCCAGCACCAGAAACTCAGCTGTGCGAAGTCAGGGTGTGCAATCGCGACGATCTCCGCCGCGACACACCCGTGACAGTACCCCCCCTTCTACGAGGGGCCTCTGGACCCTCAGGGCCTGGTCTATCTGGGTGAGTAGTGTGGAAGGCCCGAACCAATCGGTGTGCGTTAATATCCGACGCAGAAACCCACATCCTCTCCTCAGGACCATACCCCCTCCAATGAACAAGGTACTGAAGGGACCGGCGATTCAGACGTGAGTCAATGATCTTCGATACCTGAAACTCCAAATTACCATTGACCACCACTGGAGGAGGAGGTAGAGGTGACGGTATAACTGGTGCCACGTACCTCTTAAGCAACGATTTGTGGAACACATTGTGGATTTTAAACGTAGGAGGGAGGTCAAGACGGAAAGCCACCGGATTAATTATTGAACTGATCCTGTATGGCCCGATGAACCTGGGACCCAGTTTCCAGGAGGGAACCTTAAGTTTTATATTCTTGGTAGACAACCATACCAGATCGTTCACACTTAGGTCCGGACCAGACACTCTCCTCCTATCAGCCATACGTTTGTATCGGTTCCCCATAGTGCTCAGATTATTAAGCACTCCTCTCCACACTGAAGCAAGTGACGACGAAAATCGTTCCTCCTCAGGAACCCCAGAAGAGCCCCCCCCATTGAAAGTACAAAACTGGGGGTGAAAACCATATGCCCCAAAAAACGGGGACTTACCAGTGGACTCGCTCCGCCTATTGTTAAGAGCGAACTCTGCCAGAGGCAAGAAAGAAGACCAGTCCTCTTGGTTCTCTGAGACAAAACACCGGAGATATGTCTCTAAGCTCTGATTCAGACGCTCTGTCTGACCATTAGTCTGCGGATGAAAAGCCGAAGAAAATGACAACTGCATCCCCCGACGAGAACAAAATGCCCTCCAGAATTTGGACACAAACTGAGACCCCCGATCCGACACCACATCGGAAGGCAACCCGTGAAGTCTCACAATCTCCCCAATGAACACCTGCGCCAGAGTTTTAGCATTAGGAAGAGCAGGAAGAGCAATAAAATGTGCCATTTTGCTGAACCTGTCAACTACAACTAGTATGACAGTTTTACCTGAAGACGGAGGGAGGTCCGTAATGAAGTCCATAGACAGATGGGTCCATGGACGCTCCGGGATTTTCAACGGTAAAAGGGCCCCAGACGGACGGGTATGTGGGGTCTTAGAGCGCGCACATACCCCACAGGACGTGACAAAAGTTACCACCTCTTTATTTAAGTTAGGCCACCAAAACCGGCGAGAAACGAGATCCACAGTTGCTTTACTCCCTGGGTGTCCTGCCAAAGCAGAATTATGATGTGCCTCGATAACCTTTTGTCTTAACTGATCTGGAACAAACAGTCTCCCTGGAGGTCCTACAGGGGCGTCCCCCTGAGCCTCCAATATCTCCTCCTCAAGCTCAGAGCATACAGCCGACACCACAACTCCCTCCTGAAGAATAGGAACCGGGTCATCCGTCTTCCCGGCCCCCGGGAAACTACAAGACAAGGCATCAGCCTTTACATTTTTTGACCCAGGACGATATGTGACGACAAAATTAAACCTGGTAAAGAACAACGACCATCTAGCTTGTCTGGAATTCAGACGTTTTGCAGACTCTAAATACAGCAGGTTCTTGTGATCAGTAATGACGGTGACCGGGTGGACTGCCCCCTCCAAAAAGTGACGCCACTCTTCAAAAGCCAACTTAATGGCCAAGAGTTCCCTATTGCCGACATCATAATTCCTCTTGGCGGACGACAATTTTTTAGAGAAGAAAGCGCACGGATGCCATTTACCAGGGGACGGACCTTGAGATAATACCGCACCCACTCCTACGTCAGATGCGTCTACCTCCACAATGAACGGTTGTGATGCATCAGGTTGGATGAGTATGGGTGCTGAAGCAAAACATTTTTTCAAGGAGGAAAATGCTTGACAAGCTTTGTCAGACCACCTAGAAAAATCCGTCCCTTTTTTTGTCATGTCAGTGAGAGGTTTGACAACGGATGAGAAATTACGAATAAATTTCCGGTAGTAGTTAGCAAACCCCAGGAAACGCTGCAGTGCCTTAAGATCCTCTGACCGATCCCATTCAAGCACTGCCTTCACTTTCCCAGGGTCCATACGGAAACCAGAAGCTGACACCAGGAATCCTAAAAACTGAAGTTCCTGTACGGCGAATACACACTTCTCCCATTTGGCGTACAGTTTATTGTCTCGCAAGATCTGCAACACCTGTCTCACATGCTCCTGATGAGACACAAGATCCGGCGAGTAAATTAAGATGTCATCTAGATAAATGACAACAAACTGTCCCACTAGGTGGCGAAAGATGTCATTAACAAAATGTTGAAACACCGCCGGGGCAGTAGTCAGACCGAAAGGCATGACAAGGTTCTCATAATGTCCCTCCGGAGTGTTAAACGCCGTCTTCCACTCATCCCCCTCCTTTATCCTAATCAGATTATACCCCCCCTGAGATCCAACTTAGAGAACCATTTGGCGCCCACAATCTGATTGAAGAGATCAGGAATAAGTGGGAGCGGATACGGATCTTGGACCGTAATCCGATTCAGCTCACGGAAATCCAAGCAAGGGCGTAGGCTTCCATCTTTTTTCTTCACAAAGAAGAACCCCGCGGCCACTGGGGAAGATGAAGGTCTAATATGCCCCTTGGCTAGACTTTCCGAAATATAATCCTTCATAGCTTGCCTCTCAGGACCAGAAAGGTTATATAACCTAGATTTAGGTAACTTAGCATCAGGAAGCAATTTTATAGCACAGTCATACGCGCGATGAGGAGGTAATTCTTGACACCCCTCTTCTGAAAACACATCCTCAAAGTCCTCCAGAAAAGGAGGTAAGGTTCTAGGCACGACCGCACCGATGACCGTGTTCATGCAGTTACTATGGCAAAATTCACCCCACTGGCTTATCTCTCTGGATTGCCAATTAATAACTGGGTTATGTTTAGTTAACCAAGGAAGTCCCAACACAATAGGAGTGGGAAGGCCCTCCAACACATAACAAGACAATAGTTCTTTATGTATTGCCCCCACTCGAAGGTCTATGTTATGCACGGCTTGCACAAAGCTACCTTGACCGAGAGGCCTGGCGTCAATAGAGAATATAGGGATAGGTTTGGCCAATACACTCAGTTGCATACCTTGCACCTGGGCAAACCGAGCGTCCACCAGATTAGCCGCAGCCCCACTATCCAGAAGAACAGAAATCCTCTCAGTTCCTGTACCTACCACCACCTCCGCTGGTACGAGAAACTGAGACGGACTTGGGGACGAAATACATACTCCCAGATTGTCGTCCACCACACAACCTGGGATCAACAGTTTTCCGGCGACTCTTTGCTCAGCAAAGTACGGGATGGACACCCCCCAACAAAATGTCCCTTTCTCCCGCAGAAGTAACACTTTCCTGTCTTGCGGCGCACCGCCGATCCCCTCCCTCGAAACGATGTCCCTCCTAACTGCATAGGCTCCTCAGAACAAACCAGGGGAACCTCAATATGAGGGACTATAGTAGAAGGTGGAGTCATCACAGGGGCGGAGTTACCTCGCACCTCTCTCGAAGCCGTCTATCAATGCGAATCGCAAGGGCCATAGCGGCCTCCAGTGACGGGGAAGAATCATACTGAGCCAACACATCTTTTAATTTGTCAGATAATCCTTGACAAAACTGGCTCCTAAGAGCTGGGTCATTCCACTGAGTATCTGTGGCCCATCTACGGAACTCAGAAGAAAATTCCTCCGCCGGACGATCTCCCTGCTGTATCTTACGTAACTTCATTTCAGCAAGGGAGACCCGATCCGGGTCATCATATACCAGACCCAGGGCTGTAAAAAATCGATCTACTGACTGGCGAGCCGGGGAGTCTGGAGGAAGAGAGAACGCCCAGGATTGAGGGTCCCCTTGTAAGAGCGAGATGACAATTCCCACCCTCTGGTCTTCACTCCCCGAAGACCGAGGCCGTAGCCGAAAATATAATTTACAAGCCTCCCGGAAGGTAAAAAATTTGTCCCGCCCACCAGTGAACCTGTCCGGGAGAGCCACTTTAGATTCAGATCTGGTTTGCTCCCGGGGGTACAAAACCTTGGACTTAACGTCCGTCAGCTCCATGGACAAACTCTGCAACTGCTGAGCTAACTGGGCTACTGGATCCATGGTAGCTGGGGAGAATCTTTTAGAAGTGGCCGGTGAAAATGTCACGACGTATAACAGATATATTCTATGATAGTAACATATATCTAATGAGACAACACTCTATATTTCATATTATAGAAAATATCAACATGTATACGTAGAATCTGCCAGCAATGTCTTACCTGACATAATATCCAATGTATTGTGGGTCTATACTGTGCACGTGAAACGCTGTCTCAGGATAGAGGTGGACCGGGGTCTATGCTGACCCTGAACTGGGGTCCTGACTAGTCCCTCTATCTGGAGGTACTGTTAATGGTACAGAGGTCCAGGCCGCCAGCGTAACCCTGTCTCCTGTAGATCCCTGACCACTGTAATCTAGTCCTGAGAAGGACCCTGATTACCACCACAGGGAATGGGCAGGCAACAGCTTACACACAGTCAAATACAAACGAGACAGACAGGGGGTAAAGAAAATACTGCCTTGCATACAAAACTTCCACTACAGAGGAACACAAAAGGTTAAGAAGATAAACAATAAGCGAGGAGAGGAAAAACCACAACAGGCACTCTTAGCTTAAGTCTTCTCAGAAACGATCCGCTCTGCTGGTCTGAATGAATGCTTTCACCGGCAACTTCCCCAGCAGACCAGCAGGTATATGAAGGAAGCTAATTAACAAAACATCAATCGCAGCTGGGCGAGGCTGGTCTGTCCAGCATCGAGAGAGAGAGAATTAACTCCCTCAGTGCTGAAAAACACCCAGCACCAGAAACTCAGCTGTGCGAAGTCAGGGTGTGCAATCGCGACGATCTCCGCCGCGACACACCCGTGACAATGCCCCCTGTGTATTGTTTTGTTTTATGGTATGAACTGCAAAATTTCCCCAGCTTTCCAGTGTTCCTGAATGCCCCCTGTGTATTGCTTTGTTTTATCCTATGAACTGCAAAATTTCCCCAGCTTTCCAGTGTTCCTGAATGCCCCCTGTGTATTGCTTTGTTTTATGGTATGAACTGCAAAATTTCCCCAGCTTTCCAGTGTTCCTGAATGCCCCCTGTGTATTGCTTTGTTTTATGGTATGATTTGCTCACCCATCTTCTTGTATACATAATTATACTTCATTCTTGTTATCTTCACCACACATCTGAGTGGTCTGTGTAACCCCTACCCCCTTTTATGACCTGTCCTTAACTCTGTACATCTGGCCTGGGCAGTCCCAGCCCACTTCCCAATCACACCTGATTGCCCTTAGCTGCATATTTATTCAGTGCAATGGGTCTGCTCCAGACTTTAGTCTGCACCACATATTTCAAATCCCATATTTCAAATTACAGATTTCTAATTACACTACTGTGAATTAGACTAGAATTTGACTGGAATTTGGCTGCAAGGTAACAGATTATAAAACCACTATGTTTCATTTTCTTATCACTTTCACCCCCATCCTCCTTTCTTTCTTCCTATCCCCTGTAATCCCCCCACCTAGTAAGGAATTAGTCATTTCCCCCTCCATTCTCCCCAGCCATCTCACCTTTCCCTCAGAACTGTTCCTCCACATACAATCCTTTTTACCAAGACACACACGGCCACACCATGGCTTATCCTGCTCCCACCTTCTAACTCTCTGTCTCCTACTACTCATCGCTGGCGATGTATCCCCAAATCCTGGCCCTCCTCAACACATCCCCACACTCATTTCTAACACCCTGCCACGATCTTCCACACGTTTTTGCAACCCTATTAACCTCATACCTATCCATCCACACCTCCCTCCCCCAGTCCACCTACCCGGAGCACTATGGAACGCACGCTCCGTCTGCAATAAACTGTCATTTATCCACGACCTCTTTATCACCAACAAACTCTCCTTCCTTGCCATCACTGAAACCTGGCTCACTCCCTCTGACACAGCCTCTCCAGCTGCGCTTTCCTATGGCGGATTTCATCTTTCTCACACCCCTCACCCCAGCAACAAACGTGGTGAAGGAGTTGGCTTACTCCTGTCTGATACCTGCTCCTTTACCCCTATTCAAATTCCACCCTCCGCTGCTATTCCCTCGTTCGAAGTGCACTCCGTCCGCATCTATTCCCCCTCCAACCTCCAGCTGGCTGTCATCTACCGCCCCCCGGAACTAGCCATCTCCACCTTTCTCAACCACTTCACCACCTGGCTACTCCATTTCCTCTCTGCTGACATCCCCACCATCATCATGGGCGATTTCAACATCCCCATTGACACTTCCACCCCGGCTACCTCTAAACTTCTTTCGCTCACGGCTTCCCTCGGCCTCACTCAATGGTCCTCTGCGGCCACTCACAAAGGCGGTCACACGCTGGATCTTATTTTCACCCGTCTCTGTTCCCTCACCAATCTCACTAACTCCCCACTCCCCCTGTCTGACCACAACCTACTGACATTCTCTTCCCTCTCCTCTGTTAGTATGCATCCCCCACTCCACAAACTCACCCACCCTCGCAGAAATCTCAAACACCTCAATTTACAATCGCTCTCTGAGTCCCTCCTCCCTCTCACAGACATAGCCTCACTTAATGACACAGATGCTGCTGCCACATTTTATAACACCACAATAAAAACCACACTTGATTCGGCCGCCCCCCTCACGCAGAGCAAAACTCGTACAATCAACAGGCAGCCCTGGCTGACTGGTCTGACCAAAGAACTGAGACGGGCTTCCAGGGTTACCGAGCGGAGATGGAAGAGAACCCATTCTACCAAGCACCTCAACGCATACAAGCAGTCCCTCGGCAGCTTCAAGTCCACGCTCTCTGCCGCAAAACAAACTTACTTCGCATCTCTCATATCCTCCCTGTCTCACAACCCTAAACAGCTCTTCAACACTTTCAGTTCTGTACTCCATCCCACAGCACCTCCTCCCTCTCCTCTCATTTCTGCCAAAGACTTTGCCTCCTTCTTTAAGCAAAAGATTGATACTATCAGAGAAGGCTGTGGACCATTCCCTCCTGCTACAGATTCTCTCATCTCTTGGCATCACAGACCTGGCCCTATCCTGGATCTCATCATACCTAACAGACCGAACATTTAGTGTCTCCCTCTCACACACCACCATCTCACCTCGCCCCCTGTCTGTCGGTGTTCCTCAAGGCTCAGTCCTAGGACCCCTACTCTTCTCCATCTACACCTTCGGCCTGGGACAGCTCATAGAATCTCACGGCTTGCAGTATCACCTCTACGCCGATGACACGCAGATCTACCTATCTGGACCTGACCTCACCTCCCTACTGACCAAAATCCCACAGTGTCTGTCTGCTATCTCAGCCTTCTTTTCTGCTCGCTTTCTCAAACTGAACATGGACAAAACAGAATTCATCATCTTTCCCCCACCTCACTCTACCCCTCCACCAGACCTATCCATCAATGTCAATGGCTGCTCGCTTTCCCCAGTCCCACATGCTCGGTGCCTTGGGGTGATCATCGACTCTGCCCTCTCTTTCAAACCACATATCCAAGCCCTCGCCACCCTCTGCCGCCTCAAACTCAAAAATATTTCCCGGATCCGCTCATTCCTCAACCATGAAACCACAAAAACACTAGTGCACGCCCTTATCATCTCCCGCCTCGACTACTGCAACCTCCTACTGTCTGGCCTCCCCTCTAGCACTCTGGCACCACTCCAGTCCATCCTACACTCTGCTGCACGACTAATCCACCTGTCTCCCCGCTATTCCCCAGCCTCCCCCCTATGCCAGGCCCTTCACTGGCTCCCTATTGCCCAGAGGCTCCAGTTCAAAACCTTAACCATGACATACAAAGCCATCCACAACCTTTCTCCTCCATACATCTGTGACATGGTCTCCCGCTACCTACCTACACGCAACCTTCGATCCTCTCAAGATCTCCTTCTCGACTCCCCCCTCATCTCTTCTTCCCACAACCGCATACAAGACTTCTCCCGGGCTTCCCCCATACTCTGGAACTCCCTGCCGCAAAACATCAGACTTTCACCAACAACGGAGACCTTCAAGAAAAACCTGAAGACCCACCTGTTCCGACAAGCCTACAACCTGCAATGATCCTCAGTGTACTGAACCATCGTACGACCAGCTCTACCCTTTCCTAGTGTATTCTCACCCATCCCTGCAGACTGTGAGCCCTCGCGGGCAGGGTCCTCTCTCCTTCTGTACTTGTGTGTCCCTTGTCCAGCACATGTTTATTATACCTGTCTATATTTTTCCCCTTTTCATATGTAAAGCGCCATGGAATAAATGGCGCTATATAAATGTGTAATAATAATAATAATATAATTTGTCAGCTTTGATGAGACACATTAGGGACTGGCTACAGGACACATCATATTTTTCCAATCTAGCGCTGGAGAAGGAACTAGCCAGACCTTTGAACCTCAACACAATCTTACATACAAAATTTGCTCATCTACCGAACTATGTAAAAGCAAGCAGTTTGCTCAGAGATACATTGGGAGCATGGAAAGCTATTAGGAAACTGTTCAATCTCCTTTTCTGTGTCTCCAAATATTTGATGATTTGGAAAGACCCGAACTTTTCACAAGGAACACAAAATAAACTTTTTAAGGAAAGGAAGGAAAAGGGAATCGGGGTTCTGGGGGATATCTTACAACCGGCAGAGGGAAGATTATTGAGTTGGTCTGAATTTTTGGGCAAATTTGGATTACAAAATCATCAATACTTACAATTCCTACTGATCTCGACACATTACACAAATTTGGTGAAAGACCTGGGGAAGGCAGAAAGAATAAACAATTTTGATTCCATGATGGGGCAGAGTACAGACCTGGAATCGCTTTCCAGCATCTATGACAATATTCGTGTCCAGATTCAGTCACCATGGTGCTCAAAAATATTTAAAACCTGGTATAAATCTATTCCAGATGAAGACTTAGGTAACAAAATACTGATTGGATGGAAAAAAATAAGAAAGGTAATGATTAATGAGCAGTGGAGAGAGATGCATTATAAACTGATACACCGAGCGATATACACTTTTAATCTTACCTACAATGGTGCATCTGCTCACTATCTTACTAACTGTCCAAAATGTAGTCTACACATGGCCAATTTATTACATTGTGGGAATGCCCAATTATTCAAAGATTCTGGTCTGAGGTAATTAAATACATACAGAGAATCTGGAAGGTTGAGATACCCAAAAATGTACAGGCATGTGTTTTTCAGTTCATTAGCCTGATAAGTGAATCAAATAATAAAATATATAGTGCTCCCGATGCTGTACATAGTGTTCTGCTGGCAGCTAAGAAATGTATCTTGAGACACTAGCTGGAGAAGAAACCACCGAGTGTTTCAGAACTGATAGATACTATAAAATCCCTAATGTTGATTGACAAAATAGATACAGAATCCCAAAAAGAAAAGAATACTGAAAAAATTTTCAAAAAATGGAGGACTTTTATTGAATGTAGTTATTCACAAGCAGAGATCAATCAATTAATGGTAGCATTTAAGGGTACAATATGGTACAATCTTGAAGATGTAGCTGGTAACTTGGGGATATTGAGGTCATAATATTTGTTTATTGTTTCATTGCTATTTCTGTATATGGTTCGAAGGAAGTATTGTTGTAACATTCAAAAGGTTAAATTGAAATTGGATGAGAGCAACATTGTATTTTCAAGATATATGCATATAATGTATGGTTTTGATATATATTTGATTGCATATTAATATGTCAAATCATCTAATAAAGAAGTTTATAAAAAAAAAAAAAAAAGTATAGCTAGCGAAGCTCGCCTGGTGGATGTCCACATCTGGCACACCCCAGGTCACGGGGGTTTCACCTTTCATAGAGGTAGCTGTAGGTCTAGGATAGATAGGTTTTTTTTGAAGGAGGATGCCATCTTTTCTGCAGTGTCTGCTGTTGAGGTGGAATTCTCCGATCACTGTTTAATTTTCTTTTCTCTGAATGTTACAGAGACACCCCGGAAGGGAAGAGGGCTGTGGAAGCTGAATTCATCCCTCTTAGAAGAAGCGGAAGTGAGACAGTTCTTTGAGGAATTTCGTCAGAGCCAGGTACAGCTTTTGGATCTCTGTAGCAGTAAGTCTGAGTGGTGGGAGATCTTCAAAGAGAGGGTGGCGGGGTTCTTCCGTCAGCTCTCGAGCCTCAGGAGTCTGAACAGGCACCGCTTGTATCAGGCCTTGAGGAGGAAACTCGAGCAGCTCGTCTCGACTGGGGATGACCGTGAGGAGATGTCCAGGGTGAAGTCTTTGCTCAAGAGGTGTCAGTATGATAGGCACATATCTTTGGTTTTTGAGAGGGATTTCGGGAGGTACCGCTCGCCCAACCCTTACAGAAACTGTAAGATGTCAGTGAATTGTAAGTTGGTGATAGGACTGATCGACAGTACGGGTTCCCTGAACCGATCTAAATCAGGGATCCTGGAGGTGGTCAGATCCTTTTACTCATGCCTCTTGGGAAAGAGGGATCTGGATCGAGACGGGATGTCGGCTTTCCTGGCTGAGACCATTCCTGAGCCAGGAGATGACCCATCTCTTGATTTTTGGTAGAGGCAATCAGGGAAGAGGAAGTAAGACTGGCCATTGATGGGCTTCGGCCCAAAAAATCGCCAGGTCCGGATGGCTTAACATCCGAGTTTTACAAGACCTTTAGGGACTCCTTGGTCCCCCTCTTGACTGAAGTGTTTAATGAGTGCCTTTCCTCAGGCGCTCTTCCCAGATCAATGAGGAGGTCAGCCCTGATTATCCTATCAAAGGGTAAGGACTCGTCCCGTATTGAGAATTGGCGTCCCATAGCTCTTCTTAATGTGGACTGGAAGGTTCTGGCAAAGGTGCTATTTAATCGGCTGGTGAAGTTTGCACCCGGCTCCTTTCGGGGGCTCAGCACTGCTCTGTTCCAGGCCGCAGTACTTTTAGTGCTGTGCTCGGTGTACGAGAGGCAGTGGAGCAGGGCAGGGGGGGGGTCACTGGAAGGGGTACTTGCTGTCCTTAGATCAAGCGAAGGCCTTTGACAGGGTGAATCACGAGTACCTCTGGTCTGTCCTTTTGAGGTACGATCTGCCTGTGAGGTTTGTAAATTGGTTAGAGACCTTATACCAGGGGGCTGAGACTTTTCCACTCGTGAATGGTTGGGTTGGTCACCCTTTTGAGGTGAGTTCTGGGGTCCGCCAGAGTTGTCCTCTGAGCCCACTTTTATACGTGTTCTAGATCGATCCCTTCTTGAGGAGGGTAGATCGTGGACCGTTGGTGGGAGTCGGGATGGACCGGGCGGAGCCGGGGGCCACTCTGAGGTTGGTAGCATTTGCTGATGACGTCTCCCTCTTTGTGTCCTCGAGAGAGGAGGTGGATTGGGTCATGTCTGAGGTCAAGCACTACTCGGAGGCATCCGGGTCCATGATCAACCGGGAAAAGTGTGAAAGTCTCTGGCTGGGAGGGGGAGATCCTAGTTTTGATCTCCTGGACACCCTTCCAGGGCCCCAGACCTCCGCCAAAATCCTAGGCATCGAATTTGGCCCCGGGGACTACCCCAAGCAAAATTGGGAGGGCAGACTTAAGATCGCCGCCCAAAAGATGGACCAGTGGAAGGGTTGGTCTTTAACCCTGAGGGAAAGGGTCATCTTGGCCAAAGGCTTTCTGTTTCCCTTGTTAATATACCTGGGCAGTGTCTGCGTCTTGCCAGAACCTCTCTTGACACGGGTCTATAGCCTGTTCTTCCAGCTGTTATGGGGGAACAGGCTTAACCTAATTAAGAGAGAGGTCACGTATCGTACGAGGAGACTAGGTGGGTTGGGTATGGTCAACCCGGTGGTGTTTCTGATAAACACCTTTCTTAAGATCAATGTTGCCAACCTCTATTCAGAGAGGGCTCCTCCGTGGGTATTCTCCTGCAGGGGTTGGTTTTGGCCTTTATTCCAGGAATGGGAGACAGGAAGGCAGGTGAAGGACCTGTGCACACCACACGGACATCTCCCGGCTTATGCTATCTCGGTTCTGAAGGTGATCCGCCGGTGGGGTCTGGGAATGTAGGAAATCAGGACCATGTCGAGGAAATTCCTTGACAGCAGGGTTCTGTTGACCTATTTCCAGAAGCCCCTGGTGCTCAAGGATTGCCCAGGCCGGGATCTGGAGGTTGGGCTTGGGTTATTAAATTCCAAGCGGATCCCCTTGAAGTTTTGGGACTTGGCATGGCGCTGCTTCCATGGGAGGCTGTATGTAAGGGACAACCTGAAGTGCAGGAGCTCCGATGATCGGGGTTGTCCCCATGAGGAGTGTGGTGACATATTGGAAAGCATGGAGCACTTCCTCCTTCAGTGTCCCTTTAATACAGGGGTCTACAACAGGGTGGGTGCTTCCATAGGCTGGTCTAGGCTGGCGTCCCTTTCTTATCCGGAGTGGGCTTATGGGGCATTCAGATCCTTGGGTGGCCGAGAACAGAGCACTTTATTCCTAGTTAGTGTAGTCATTAGGTTCCACACTTGGAATGCACGGAGTTTAGTTTCCACGCAGCGGAAAGTCCTCCCCCGGGATGAGGTGGTTAGAAACATCTTGGGTGACCTGGGGAAGGTGCGCTCTTTGGAGTTCGAGAGGCTGGGTGCGAGGAGGGCTCTTGGCTTTGGAGGGGTTTCTCCTTTAACGTGCCCTAGGGAGAGCTGGTCTATGTGAGATTGTTGGTAGGGCAAGATAAGGTGGTGTGGGTGTTGAGGGAGAGAAAAGTAGGGACAGATAGGGACAGGGAGGGCCAGTTTAGGGATAGCTAGATAGTTAGTTTTGATAAGCTAGGTAGAGTAGGGATAGGTAGGGACAGGTAGGGATAGTTAGGGTCAGGTTCTTTTCTTTTAGGGACAGATTTAGTTGGTGAGGGACAGGGTGTGTGTGTTGGTGGTTAGGGATGGGGCCTCTTAGGACTCCAGTTTCCCGGTGGTGGGCTGGTGTGTGGCACATTTAGCTTTTTGTTTTGTAAATTCAGGAAATAATGGATATTGGGCTTGCAGGCGTTGAACTTGGGTCTTGTAAGTTCTGTGGTCAGTGTATAGAGTTAATGTTTATAAATGTTTATAAATGTTTATAATGTTGTGTTTAAAGTAAAGTAATGTAATGTAGTGTTCTTGTGTGGTAGGTCTGTTACTGTTATGTATTGTATATAAGTGTAAATAGTTATATGTTTGGGGGGTATAGTTTAGGTTGGGTGGGGGTGTTTGTGTGGGGGAGGGCATGGAACTTGCCATGGACCCGAGGGTTGTAAATTTCTAAGGGCATAAACTTTCATGGACCCATCAAGCTTGCTGTGAAAAGGGCATGAACTCATGATCCTGTGGTGTGGTGGAGGGAAAAGAAATGTTGTGCATGTCTTATAGTGTATATATTAGTGTATATGTAGGTTGAAGTTGTATGTATGGCCAGGTGAGGCACTTTTCCTTTCTTTTGGGTGTCAGTGTGTGTCAGTGTGTGTGCATGTTTCTTTTATGTTTTATATTTATTTTGTTTAAGGGTAATGTTCCTCTGGAAGCTGCAATAGCTTTGAAAGGACAAAGGACTCTGGACTTTTTGGTTTATTTGATGCTGGTTTCTTTTGTTTCTGTTACTTATTTTAGCGATGTTTTATTTCTGTACAGTTTATTATTTATTATGATGTATTGTGTATAATTTTATAATAAAAGAGTTACATCCACTGAGGCCCCTGATCATGTGACCCCTGACTCCTCCCCCTGTGACCTCATCACAGAGTCCTGCACACACTGAGTCCCTGATCATGTGACCCCTGACTCCTCCCCTCCTGTGACCTCATCACAGGTCCTGTGCACAGAGCAGCCATATATGTGGAGTGCGGCTCTGCGGGTGGAGGTCGGTGCTGGAGGCTCCATTATTCTCTATGTGGAGTGTGACTCTGCGGGTGGAGGTAGGTGCTGGAGGCTCCATTATTCTCTATGTGGAGTGCGGCTCTGCGGGTGGAGGTCGGTGCTGGAGGCTCCATTATTCTCTATGTGGAGTGTGGCTCTGCGGGTGGAGGTCGGTGCTGGAGGCTCCATTATTCTCTATGTGGAGTGCGGCTCTGCGGGTGAAGGTCGGTGCTGGAGGCTCCATTATTCTCTATGTGGAGTGTGACTCTGCGGGTGGAGGTCGGTGCTGGAGGCTCCATTATTCTCTATGTGGAGTGTGACTCTGCGGGTGGAGGTCGGTGCTGGAGGCTCCATTATTCTCTATGTGGAGTGCGGGTGGAGGTAGGTGCTGGAGACTCCATTATTCTCTATGTGGAGTGCGGCTCTGCGGGTGGAGGTCGGTGCTGGAGGCTCCATTATTCTCTATGTGGAGTGTGGCTCTGCGGGTGGAGGTCGGTGCTGGAGGCTCCATTATTCTCTATGTGGAGTGCGGCTCTGCGGATGGAGGTAGATGCTGGAGGCTCCATTATTCTCTATGTGGAGTGTGGCTCTGCGGGTGGAGGTAGGTGCTGGAGGCTCCATTATTCTCTATGTGGAGTGCGGCTCTGCGGGTGGAGGTCGGTGCTGGAGGCTCCATTATTCTCTATGTGAAGTGCGGCTCTGCGGGTGGAGGTAGGTGCTGGAGGCTCCATTATTCTCTATGTGGAGTGCGGCTCTGCGGGTGGAGGTCGGTGCTGGAGGCTCCATTATTCTCTATGTGGAGTGTGGCTCTGCGGGTGGAGGTAGGTGCTGGAGGCTCCATTATTCTCTATGTGGAGTGTGGCTCTGCGGGTGGAGGTCGGTGCTGGAGGCTCCATTATTCTCTATGTGAAGTGCGGCTCTGCGGGTGGAGGTAGGTGCTGGAGGCTCCATTATTCTCTATGTGGAGTGCGGCTCTGCGGGTGGAGGTCGGTGCTGGAGGCTCCATTATTCTCTATGTGGAGTGCGGCTCTGCGGGTGGAGGTCGGTGCTGGAGGCTCCATTATTCTTTATGTGGAGTGCGGGTGGAGGTCGGTGCTGGAGGCTCCATTATTCTCTATGTGGAGTGCGGCTCTGCGGGTGGAGGTAGGTGCTGGAGGCTCCACTATTCTCTATGTGGAGTGTGGCTCTGCGGGTGGAGGTAGGTGCTGGAGGCTCCATTATTCTCTATGTGGAGTGCGGCTCTGCGGGTGGAGGTAGGTGCTGGAGGCTCCATTATTCTCTATGTGTAGTGCGGCTCTGCGGGTGGAGGTAGGTGCTGGAGGCTCCATTATTCTCTATGTGGAGTGTGGCTCTGCGGGTGGAGGTCGGTGCTGGAGGCTCCATTATTCTCTATGTGGAGTGCGGCTCTGCGGGTGGAGGTAGGTGCTGGAGGCTCCATTATTCTCTATGTGGAGTGCGGCTCTGCGGGGGGAGGTAGGTGCTGGAGGCTCCATTATTCTCTATGTGGAGTGTGGCTCTGCGGGTGGAGGTCGGTGCTGGAGGCTCCATTATTCTCTATGTGGAGTGCGGCTCTGCGGGTGGAGGTAGGTGCTGGAGGCTCCATTATTCTCTATGTGTAGTGCGGCTCTGCGGGTGGAGGTAGGTGCTGGAGGCTCCATTATTCTCTATGTGGAGTGTGGCTCTGCGGGTGGAGGTCGGTGCTGGAGGCTCCATTATTCTATATGTGGAGTGTGGCTCTGCGGGTGGAGGTCGGTGCTGGATTATCCATTATTCTCTATGTGGAGTGCGGCTCTGCGGGGGAGGTAGGTGCTGGAGGCTCCATTATTCTCTATGTGGAGTGCGGCTCTGCGGGTGGAGGTCGGTGCTGGAGGCTCCATTATTCTATATGTGGAGTGTGGCTCTGCGGGTGGAGGTCGGTGCTGGATTATCCATTATTCTCTATGTGGAGTGCGGCTCTGCGGGGGGAGGTAGGTACTGGAGGCTCCATTATTCTCTATGTGGAGTGCGGCTCTGCGGGTGGAGGTCGGTTCTGGAGGCTCCATTATTCTATATGTGGAGTGTGGCTCTACAGGTGGAGGTCGGTGCTGGAGGCTCTATTATTCTCTATGTGGAGTGCGGCTCTGCGGGTGGAGGTCGGTGCTGGAGGCTCCATTATTCTCTATGTGGAGTGCGGCTCTGCGGGTGGAGGTAGGTGCTGGAGGCTCCATTATTCTCTATGTGTAGTGTGGCTCTGTGGGTGGAGGTAGGTGCTGGAGGCTCCATTATTCTCTATGTGGAGTGTGGCTCTGCGGGTGGAGGTCGGTGCTGGAGGTCCCATTATTCTCTATGTGGAGTGTGGCTCTGCGGGTGGAGGTAGGTGCTGGAGGCTCCATTATTCTCTATGTGGAGTGTGGCTCTGCGGGTGGAGGTCGGGGCTGGAGGCTCCATTATTCTCTATGTGGAGTGCGGCTCTGCGGGTGGAGGTCGGTGCTGGAGGCTCCATTATTCTCTATGTGGAGTGTGGCTCTGCGGGTGGAGGTCGGTGCTGGAGGCTCCATTATTCTCTATGTGGAGTGCGGCTCTGCGGATGGAGGTAGGTGCTGGAGGCTCCATTATTCTCTATGTGAAGTGCGGCTCTGCGGGTGGAGGTAGGTGCTGGAGGCTCCATTATTCTCTATGTGGAGTGCGGCTCTGCGGGTGGAGGTCGGTGCTGGAGGCTCCATTATTCTCTATGTGGAGTGTGGCTCTGCGGGTGGAGGTAGGTGCTGGAGGCTCCATTATTCTCTATGTGGAGTGTGGCTCTGCGGGTGGAGGTCGGTGCTGGAGGCTCCATTATTCTCTATGTGAAGTGCGGCTCTGCGGGTGGAGGTAGGTGCTGGAGGCTCCATTATTCTCTATGTGGAGTGCGGCTCTGCGGGTGGAGGTCGGTGCTGGAGGCTCCATTATTCTCTATGTGGAGTGCGGCTCTGCGGGTGGAGGTCGGTGCTGGAGGCTCCATTATTCTCTATGTGGAGTGCGGGTGGAGGTCGGTGCTGGAGGCTCCATTATTCTCTGTGTGGAGTGCGGCTCTGCGGGTGGAGGTAGGTGCTGGAGGCTCCACTATTCTCTATGTGGAGTGTGGCTCTGCGGGTGGAGGTCGGTGCTGGAGGCTCCATTATTCTCTATGTGGAGTGCGGCTCTGCGGGTGGAGGTAGGTGCTGGAGGCTCCATTATTCTCTATGTGTAGTGGCTCTGCGGGTGGAGGTCGGTGCTGGAGGCTCCATTATTCTCTATGTGGAGTTGGCTCTGCGGGTGGAGGTCGGTGCTGGAGGCTCCATTATTCTCTATGTGGAGTGCGGCTCTGCGGGTGGAGGTAGGTGCTGGAGGCTCCATTATTCTCTATGTGGAGTGGCTCTGCGGGTGGAGGTCGGTGCTGGAGGCTCCATTATTCTCTATGTGGAGTGGGCTCTGCGGGTGGAGGTCGGGGCTGGAGGCTCCATTATTCTCTATGTGGAGTGGGCTCTGCGGGTGGAGGTGGTGCTGGAGCTCCATTATTCTCTATGTGGAGTGCGGCTCTGCGGGTGGAGGTCGGTGCTGGAGGCTCCATTATTCTCTATGTGGAGTGCGGCTCTGCGGGTGGAGGTCGGTGCTGGAGGCTCCATTATCTCTATGTGGAGTGCGGCTCTGCGGGTGGAGGTCGGTGCTGGAGGCTCCATTATTCTCTATGTGGAGTGGCTCTGCGGGTGGAGGTGGTGCTGGAGGCTCCATTATTCTCTATGTGGAGTGTGGCTCTGCGGGTGGAGGTCGGTGCTGGAGGCTCCATTATTCTCTATGTGGAGTGCGGCTCTGCGGGTGGAGGTCGGTGCTGGAGTCTCCATTATTCTCTATGTGGAGTGCGGCTCTGCGGGTGGAGGTAGGTGCTGGAGGCTCCATTATTCTCTATGTGGAGTGCGGCTCTGCGGGTGGAGGTAGGTGCTGGAGGCTCCCTATTAGGGTGAGTTTCCACGGTCAGGAAACGCTGCGTGTTTGGCGCTGTGCGCTGGCGCAGCGCCAAACACGCAGCGTCCAGATGTTACAGCATAGTGGAGGGGATTTCAAGAAATCCCGTCTCCACTATGCGTAACAATACGCAGGTGGCAAACCTGCGTAAACGGACATGCGGCGCGTCTTTTTAGACCGCAGCATGTCCTCGCGTATTGCGGCGACGGTGCGTCGCCGCAACATAATTAACACAGGGCTATGCAGCCCTGCGCTCTTTCCGGAGGTGTTCCGGAGGTGTCCTGAACACCTCCGGAAAGATCGCGCGTCAGAAAGGGGGCGGGGCTTAGACGGAGCGGAATTTCCGCTCCGTCAAAAGCGCTATGGTTCCGGACCGTGGAACCATAGCCTTACGGAGCTGGGGGGGGAGAGAGGAGGGTGCGGGACATTAACCCCTTCAGCACTGAGACTCTTTTGGGGTCTCTGTGTGGTGTGAACAGTGATGTAACAGCAGGATGCGGCTTAGGCTACTTTCACACTTGCGTTTTTTAGCGCTGTGTTTCGATCGCACATAAAACACATTAAAAAAACATGTGCAAACGCTTGTAATCGCTGCGATATTTAGTCACATAAGTGTGCGCATTGCTGAAAAAAAACACAGCGATTGTATGCGATTTCAAGCGTTTTTGCATGCGTTTGCGTTTTTTCTGTGCATTTCACAGGAGGAAAATCCTTGAAAAATTCTTGCAACTGACTCCACCAATGGGACACCAGTGGGCGCGTGTTATGGGAAATCTTTATATAGAGCCTGTTCACAGCCATTCTTCACATTTGCTTGCATTTGCCTTGGTGAACATGGATCTGCACTGGAAGAGTTTCCACTTCAACTTGGATCTGGACATTGCGATGGCTCAGGCTTATGCAGTTGCTTGCTATGAAGAAAGGGAGCGAGAGACAGCGAAGACTGCAGCGGAGGCGTTTGTAGGTATATCCCATTGTTGAACTCTGGGAGAGCCGTGGAGCGTACCACACCCTCTATAGCGAGCTGCAGGCAAACCCCGAGAAATTTACCGACTATACCCGGATGTCACAAGAAACCTTCAGTGATTTAGTTGCTCGGGTCCAACAATTAATCAGGAGACAGGACACACAGCTCCGTCGGGCGATTCCTCCGGAGGAAAGACTGGTGACATTACGGTACGTAATATTGAGAAACCAATGCCTGCATCATTTTATTTGTTCTGCCATGTACTATTCCAAAGCTGCCAGAATTATTGTTCTGCCATCTAGTAAACAAAGACCTGCAGAATTATTTGTATGCCATGTACTTTTTTTTTCTCTTTAGTTAAATGTTTTAAAAAAACATATAGAATAATATATATTGTTTTTCTTTCTCAGATTCCTTGCTACTGGAGAGAGCCTGTCTTCACTTCACTTCCAGTACCGGATTGGTATCTCCACCTTGTCAGGAATTGTTGTGGACACCTGCCGGACATTGTGGACTGTTCTCTGTCCAGAATTTATGCCCCTGCCCATCACCGAAAAGTGGCTAGAAATAGCTGAAAAATTCTGGACAACCTACAATTTCCCCAACTGTTTGGGAGCAGTTGATGGGAAACGCATCCACATCATCAAACCTAAAAGAACAGGCTCGGAGTATTACAATTACAAAAAGTACTTCTCTACAGTTCTCATGGCCATTGCAGATTCAGACTGTATGTTTGTTGCAGTGGACATTAGGGCATTTGGCCGTGGAAATAACTCACAGGCCTTTAAGAACTCGGACATGGGCCGGAGGTTGTATGGAAACCAGTTTAATTTCCCCATGCCACGGCCTCTTCCCCACACCTAAGGTCCACCTCTGCCATTTGTCATGGTTGAGGATGAAGCATTCCAGATGTGCCAACACCTGCTCAAACCCTACTCCAGCCGGGACTTAGACCACAACAAAAAAATATTCAATTACAGGCTGACCAGGGCCAGAAGAACTGTAGAGTGTGCCTTCGGTATACTTGTTTCCAGATGGTGCATTCTGGGCACAGCCATTCATCTGAAAGTGGAAACAGTGGATGAAGTTGTGAAGGCCTGTGTGGTGCTGCATAACTTTGTCATGGCGAAAGAGCACCCAAACTTTGAACTTGATGATGCAGCTCCTAACCCATTGCCTGAGTTCACTCAGCACCCTGTCAGGTCTTCTGTTGAAGTCGGCCAAATGAGGGACCAATTTGCAGCCTACTTTATGTCAGATGTAGGACAGGTGGAATGGCAAGAACAAATGGTGTAAAAAAAAAAAAAAAAACCTGTTCTTGTCTGTATGTTAATAAAATACCTGTGTTTATACCTGTACTGAGTGCAGTCTGTGTTTTTACACTCAAATACAATAATCAACTGGCCAGGTTTACCAGTGAATTCATGATGCTGTGTTTTTTGTGCATCATGAATTTACTAGTAATCCTGACCAGGTGGCTATACATCCACACACACAAGTTGTAAGACCTTTATCATCTCCCCGGTTTTGGTTCCATTTGCAGCGACGGTGGAGATAAAACAACTAATATTTGTGTCACCTGGCCTGATGTTACAAATAGTGATTTGAGGATGCACTATCATCCGTCACTCTTTTTTACATCTGATATACCTGACCATGTGACTATAAATATTATTTGTAGTATCATCACTGTGACTTGATTTTGAACGCACACTGGAGAGATGATAAAGATTATACATCTTCTACAATACCCAGGCCTGGTGTCATGCTGAAGTGGTGATGCCCCAAATAACACATCCTCACTTCAGAATGTATCACGCCTGGGCAGGTGAATAAACATGAGTTATAAACAGCAGCATCGCTACAGTATGCTTGAAATATATGCAGACTGAAGCGACGCTGCAGGTGAAAACTCATGTGTATTCACCTGCCCAGGTGAGATAGTAATGATACAAGGCCAGGGGATTGTACATAGAAGGCCGGCGTCACACTGCCGAGTTTGATGCGAGTTAGTCGCACGACTTTCTCGCATCAACACCCGGCACGGCCGCCCGCTCTCGGTCCCGAGTGCGCGGCGGCATAGAAATACATGCAGCTGCACACTCGAGTCCGAGAGCGGGCGGCCGTGCCGGGTGTTGATGCGAGAAAGTCGTGCGAGTAACTCGCATCAAACTCGGCAGTGTGACGCCGGCCTAACGTGTATTTTCACCATCATCTCCTCAGTTTATTCAAGACACATTGAATAGAGGATGTGGTTAATTACAAGGTATATCTAGAATCCCTGGCCTTGTATCACAAAGTCAAATGATGGTAAAAAACACACCATACTCATTTCACTTTTTATGATATCTGGCAAGGTAAAATAGCTATGCCTTGCACTCAACACCATCCTCTATTCAATATGTGCAATATTAGCAGACAGAGAGACTGGTGGCGAAAATAAAAGTCATATATTTGTGTTTTGGACTACACATATCTCCAGGAAAGACACAAGAAACGTGTCATTCCTGGAGTGATGTGTAGTCCAAAACGCAAAGTGTACGGCGCAGTGTGTGTAGGTGGCGAAAGACACATTAATCAAACCGGATTTACTAAAAGCATAATTGCACATTTATTTTGTACAACAGGAACCACACATTGTAATTGCCACTGAAGTTTTGGTGGAGATTTGGATACATTTACTAAAAGCACATTAGTACATACTTTGTATAACAGGAACCACCCATTTATTGCAAATTACGTTTAGGTGGAGATTTGGATACTCTGGGGGTGTGCAGAGATGAAGAACGGCTGGAAAGGGAGGAAGGGGTTCGAGGGGAAGGGGCGACGAAAGTAGTGGGTGAAGGAAGATCAGACATGGAAGTAGAGGCAGGTTGAGACACATTAGGAGGAGAGGGGGGATGGACAAACAAAGTTTTGTTTTTTTCTTTTTGGGGGCAGGAGACCCTTGCATGGAACGACTTCTGTGTGACCGCCTTGAGCTGGTGGACCGTGGCCTTGATACATAAAACAGTGAATAGCGGTCACCTGTCTCATGCTCTGTGGTGTCAGTTTCGGTGGTGGGAGAAGAAGTGGTGGCGGTGCTCAGAGGAGGACAAGTGGTGGCGGTGTTACAAGGAGAAGTGTC
Organism: Oophaga sylvatica; assembly: GCA_033576555.1. NCBI lineage: Eukaryota > Metazoa > Chordata > Amphibia > Anura > Dendrobatidae > Oophaga > Oophaga sylvatica. Next base: position 115,048 of record JARQOD010000071.1, on the reverse strand, counting down.
ATCTGTGCTCCCAAACTATTGCTGATGGTGGCGGTACTCCTTGAATGAGAAGTGGGGGCGGTGGCCCAAGCAGGTACTGCGGTGGCGTGAGTCCAAGACTGTGTACCAGTGTCTGTGGTGGTGGTGGTGCTCCAGACAGGAGAAGCGCTTGCCATGGTGGTGGCGACGGTGGAGTGTCCAGCAGTACTCGGACTTGTGGTCGTGTAGTGGTGACTCGGAATACTGGTGGCCGTGCATTGGTATGCAGCAGAAGTCGGTAGTGATGTGTGGCGAGTCAGTGGTGGCACAGTTGGATATGCAACCACTGACTGCTGCACGTACCGATTCTGCTGCATAGCCTGCAAGTAAGCAGTGCTGCAGGCCTGCAACACACTCAGCTGTTGCTCAGGACTAAGGTCTTCTGCCATGCCCCGTTCAATTTTACTGAAAAAATGGTGCGCTGGTCTGTTGAGGTCGGCCTCCAGGCGATCAAGCCCCTGTTCGACACAGTTGAAGCGGTGTTCCATGTGGGTAAAACCACGTTCCATTAGTGAAAAACCGCTTGCCACTGTGCCTGACAGCTACTTCATATTGCCATGAAAGGCCTCGCTCAAGTGCATGAACTCGGGCAAGACATTCCTCTCCAAGGCCCTCTGCCGCTGGCGGGAAGTGCCCACATAACCAGTGGCGGAGACCTGGGACAGGGGAACACCTGATGGACAAGCTTCCTGGTCACCAGATGTCCGTGTTGCTGACCTGCAAGTTGCTTCCAGGCTGTCGAATGGCTGGGACGGGTCCGAGGTCATCCGAGGAAGGACCGCTTTAGGGACAGGCTGCATGGTGCTGCTCCAGGTGCTGTGGAAAGAAAAACAAAACATTACTATAATGCATTTACAAGAAGCATCAGCTGTGGAATAGAAAAGCACTGATTATGAAAAATAAAAAATTTTGTAAAACTTACTCTCCGCTGGCAAGGACCTGTCTCAGGAACGCCAACTCGCGATAGTAGCGATATTTCCTTCTGGCCCTTGCTGCTGAACCACTGCGAACCTGTCCCTCTGCACGAACATCAGTGTTGAAGAGGTCCTTCATCGAACGCCATCGTGTGCGGACTTCACTGCAGGGAAAAAAAAAAAAAATTTTACTATGCAGTCAGGGCAAAATCTGTGTCAACATACACACGAGTGAAAATGGCAAACAGTCAATGCAGCATGAAAAAAAAAAATACACAGCATAGCAATAGCATACACAGGGCAGTCACTGTTGAACCAGATGACACTGTTGTGTTTGCAGGTAGAATATATCTACCAGTAAACTCATCAGTGCCATCTGGAACAAGAGTCACTGCGGCATAAAAAAAGCAATAGAATGCACAACATAGCAATAGCATACACAGGGTAGTCACTGTTGAACCAGATGACACTGTTGGGTTTGCCGGTAGAATATATCTACCAGCAAACCAATCAGTGGCATCTGGAACAAGAGTGACTGCAGCATAAAAAACTCAATAGAATGCACAACATAGCAATAAGTTACTTAAACCAAAACCATGGGTAACACAATTACACATAGTTCCAGTAGGGAACAGGGCAACTCCTTACATAATCAAACCCACAAGAATCTCAGAGCATCTAGCCCAAATAGATCACACAAAATTGTTCAAAAAATGTTATACATTTTATTGAAAAACACATAATAAAATGTTCACAACAAGAGGTATACATAGATGAAATATAATGGTGAAAAAACAAAAAGAGAACCTGGAAAACATTGAGTAGCGCACTGAGCTCTGCGTGAACCCCCTAACTAATACCAAAAAGGAAATAGTAACAAAAATGTAACAAAAAAATGGATGTGTGATATAAGAGAAGCCGGTAAAGCCAATCATCAGCAAAATTGCATAAAGGGAGTAACAATGTATAGTAATGCATATAATCATGCGATATACCGCCATACAAAGTACAATCTGTGGCTATCAAGGAATGTAGCCGCACGCCAGATGATAGAACCCACTGCTCACACTATAAAGAGGGATCACCAAAATATACCAGCAGGAGGATAATGTCTCCTATAAAGTGCCATACTACATGCAGAGTAAAGTGCAGCCGTGCTGACCCATGTTAGGACAATGTGAAATGCCAGGTACGTGCATTTCACATGAACGTTTTATGTGTTTTTCAATAAAATTTATAACATTTTTTTAACAATTTTGTTTGATCTATTTGGGCTAGATGCTCTGGGATTTGACAACATAGCAATAGCATACACAGGGCAGTCACTGTTAAACCAGATGACACTGTTGGGTTTGCAGCTAGAATATATCTTCCAGCAAACCCATCAGTGCCATCTGCAACAAGAGTCACTGCGGCATTACAGAGAATGAAAATACTTAACTAAACCCTTTTTGAGGTTTGGAGAGGCGCTGTCCCAGCCATCCATCAACGCTGCGGCCACCTCGTTCCATAGCCGCCTGCTCACCACATTGTCCTTGCACTGCGGATCATGGCTGTCCCACAACGGGACATGCTCATGGACCTGGCAGATGAGGGCCTCGTTGTCCACATATAGGTCCTCGTCCCGTTGTGGAACCTAGAAAAAACAAAAAAAAAAAAAATTAAAATGTATATATTTCAGAAATAAAATAAGATGGAAAAAAAGACATTCAAAGGCTATATACTTAGATTCCGTCTCGCCACCGGGACTTGACTCGGCTGCGACTGCTCCTGCTGTTCTGACTCCTCAATGTCCGTGTCCGACGATGTCTGAAAAAGGAACCCAAATTTTAGCCATTTGTAGATTCAGCAGCTATACTTACCCAAAGGCAGGAAGATACTCACATCACGGCTCTACTTGGGCCAGTTCTTGCCGGGATGGGGAATATTGGGATCCAGAAGAAGACATGTGCAATAAAAAAATACAAAGCATGAGTACATTTTTTACATTGGAAAGGACAGGCAGTCATTTGGTTCAAGAATACTCACATTCTTGCACTTTGGATCTGTCTTGGTTGTTGTTTTTTTCTGGCTGTAGTAGGGGTCCAGGCAGCAGTGTCTCAGACAGTGTAGTAGGGTCCAGGCTGGATCTTCAGGCTTTTATAGGGGTCCAGGATGGATCTTCCAGTCTCTTATCAGCATGCAGTGTCTCCAGGCAGTCTGAGTAGGGGTCTGTCTGGCACTGAAGACACCTTCCTTTATCTACACTCCTCACAAACAATGTATCTTGTGTAGGGGGTGTTTTAGACAAGTGTCTAGACATTGTTTACTCTAAAATGCGTATGCACACAAGCGCTGACGAGCGCACAGCCACGCGCCCGCCAGCGCCCCACATAGATAGACAGCAATGCTATTTTTTGGCGCATTAGCGTGCTAGACCCTGCGCCCGCCATGTTAATGATAGGGGAACATTGCGCATGCGAGCGATGGCGCACGATGCGCAGCGCTAAAAAACGCAAGTGTGAAAGTAGCCTTAGCTGGTTCCCAGCTCCACATTAGATCCAGTCAGACACCTGCAGGATGAGAGGACAAAGCCCAGAGAAGTCCTCACACAATGTGATATTTCTTCCTAGCTCCGCTCCAGCACAATAATGTAGATACCAGTGATGAGTGGCCGCTCTCCACTATCGATCAGGCATCGGGAGCTCGGACAAGCTTGTTACTGGAGTATCGCAGGTGATGGAGCGCCATGCTGGAGTTCCCAGCCAATAAACATGCGGGGATTGCCCGCCATACACGGGAATGCTGTGGCCATGTTGGCTGCTGACATTACTGTGTCTGTCCGGCCGCATCACGTTATCGGGTTTATAGAAGCCCCAGTGACGCGATGCTCGGCACACCGTCCTCAGGGAGCAGCTCAGGGAGAGGTGTTATAGGAGGGAGCGCTTAGATTGTCAGCCCCTGAGTATTATAAAGTTACATCCATTAGTGTCTTTCATGTGGCCCTATAGGGTGTATTTAACCCGTTCATCCTGAGCCTGTTTTCACCTTCCTGAGCAGGCCAATTTTTTTCAAATCTGACCACTGTCACTTTGAGGTCATAACTCTGGATGCTTCAATAGATCCCACTGATTCTGAGAATTTTTTTTCATGACTTATTGTACTTCATGATAGTGGTAACATTTGTTTGATATGACACATTTATTTGTGAAAAAAAACAGAAATTAAACAAAATTTAGCAATTTTCCAACTTTGAATTATTGTGCCCTTAAGTCTGAGAGTCATGTCACACAAAATAGTTACTAAATAACATTTCCCACATGTCTACTTTACATCAGCACAATTTCTGAACATTTTTTTTGTTTTGCTAGAACGTTATAAGGGTTAAAAGTTGTCCAGCAATTTCTCATTTTTACAACAAAATTTGGAAAACCATTTTTTTTTAGGCTACGTGCACACGTCAGGAATATTCACGTTTTTTCCCGCAGCAAAAATGCAAAAACGCAAGCATTAAGCATTCTATTCATTTAAATGGATTCTGCAATTTTTATGCACATGCAGCGTTTCTTTCCACGAAAAAACGCTTTGCGGAAAAAAAAGCAACATGTTCATTAATTTCGCGTAATCTCGGCGGAATCGCCGCCATAGGAATGCATTGAACCACTTACTTTCCGCATGTGGCTGTGCCCACCATGCGCAAAGTAAGCGGTTCATGTGCGGATGGTACCCAGGGTCTGGGGGAGAGGAGACTCTGCTCCAGGCCCTGGGTACCATATCCCTGGTAAATCAATAATTAAAATAATAAATAATGATATTCTCACCTTCCGGCGGCCCCCGCAGCCTTCCCGCCTCTCAGCAACGCTCCCGGCCAATCCCGTTCCCAGTAATGCATTGCGAGATCACCCGATGACGTAGCGGTCTCGCTTGATGCTACGTCATCGGGGTCATTGTCGCAAAGGACGCCTGGGAACGGGATTGGCCGGGAGCGTCGCTGAGGCGGGAAAGCTGCAGGGGCCGCCGGAAGGTGAGAATAGCACGATTTATTATTTTTTTTATTATTTTTATATTAGATCTTTTTACTATTGATGCGGCATAGGCGGCATCAATAGTAAAAAGTTAGTCACACGTGTCAAACACTATGTGTGACTCGTGTGACCAACCTGTCAATCAGTTTTCCAAGTGATGCTACAGATCGCTAGGAAAACGCTAGCATTCTGCAAGCTAAGATTCCGCTTGCAAAGCGCTAGTTTCTGGCGGGAATACGCATACCAAAAAAAATGCGTATTTCTCGCGGCAGAGAAGTGCGGGATTGCCGCGGAAATTTCCGCGGCAATTCCGCAACGTATGAACTTAGCCTTAGGGACCACATCACATTTGAAGTAACTTTGAGGAGTCTATATGACAAAAAATACCCAAAAGTGACACCATTCTAAAAACTGCACCCCTCAAGGTGTCCAAAGCCATATTCAACAAGTTTATTAACCCCTCAAGTGCTTTACAAGAACTGAAGCAACGTGGAAGGAAATAATGAACATTTAACTTTTTAGTCACAAAAATGATCTTCTAGCCCCAAATTTTTATTTTCACAAGGGTAACAGGAGAAAATGGACCCCAAAAGTTGTGCAATTTCTCTTGAGTATGCCTATACCCCATATGTGGGGGAAAATCACTGTTTGGGCGCACGGCAGGGCTTGGAATGGAAGCAGCACTGTTTGACTTTTTGAATGCAAAATTGGCTGGAATTGAGAGCGGATTCCATGTCGCCTTTGAAGAACCCCTGATGTGCCTAAACAGTGGAAACCCCCCTCAAGTGACACCATTTTGGAAACTACATCCCTAAGGCAACTTATCTAGATGTATGGGGAGAACTTTGAACCCTCAGGTACTTCACAGGAGTTTACAATGTAGAGCCTTGAAAATAAAAAATCTAAATTTTCACAGAAAATTGCAATGTTAAATGGTGAAAATAAAAAAACACATTTTTTGCACAAAAATTATCTTTTATTTTTAGAAGGGTAACAGGAGAAAATGGACCCTAAAAGTTGCTGTGCATTTTCTAATGAGTACGCTGATACTTTACATGTGGAGGAAAAGTACTGTTTGGGCGCACGTCAGGGCTCGGAAGGGATGGTGTGATGTTTTGGAATTCAGACTTTAATGGAATGGTCTGCAAGCACCAAGTCGCATTTGCAGAGCCCCTGCTGTGCCTAAACAGTGGAAATCCTCCACAAGTGACCCCATTTTGGAATCTACACCCCTCAAGGAATTTATCTAGAGGCATAGTTTATAGTACGGATTATAATGCTTTTGGTTTTTCTGGTGTATGGATTTATAATGTGGTGTTATGTGTAAGATGTGCGGGGTACATCAGATTATAAAAGTGTGTTGTGTCAACAGGGTAAAAACATTTTTTATTTTTTTTTTTAAATTATGGACGTGTGGTACGCTTTGAAGCAATCCTTCGTTCAAAGACCAGGTTTCCCAGCGCAGGTTTCACAATGGTAAATTGTGTCCTTTCGGATTCCCCTCTTGGAGCATGCTCTGCACTGTTTCTGTGCTCTTCCTTTCTTCGCTGTTTTGGGAACCGGTCCAGGAAAATGTTGACCTGGAACAATACGGGCACCATCAGTTTCAGAAGTACTGGGACCCTCACCTTCCTGAGTGCCAAACATTAGGGCCTTGATGACTACCTCCTGAAACTGAAGGAAGGTCCCTGTATTGCCTGCAGATCGGAACAGCACAAAAGCATTGTACAGTGCCATCTATACAATGTGCACGGCCAATTTTTTGCACTATGCTTTGGCTTTTCGCATGGCACTGTATGGTTTGAGGACCTGATCTGAGAGCACTACACCCCATGTACCAATTGTAATCCAAGTTACAATCTGGCTTTGGGACTTGTGTTGTGGTACCACAAACAGTGACAAGGGTGCTGTTGTCACGGTGTATGGTGGTCAGGATAAGGACATCCCTTTTGTCCTTATACTTGATCTCCAGCATGTTATATCTGTATTGGGCTCGGCTTTCCCCTTTTTTCAGCGTTTGCCCAATTAGCGTCTTAGGGAGGCCTCGCTGATTTTTTTGCATAGTGCCGCAGGCAACTGTACTTCTGATAGAGAGGGTCTTGAAGAGCGGGAGCTGGTGTAAAGTTATCAATGTAGAGGTGATAACCCTTATCCAGCAGTGGGTGCAGCAATTCCCACACAATTTTCCCACTGACCCCCCAGGATGGGGGGCATTCAGGGAGTTAATCTGGGTGTCATAGAATCATAGAATGGTAGAGTTGGAAGGGACCTCCTGGGCCATCTAGTCCAACCCCCTGCTCAAAGCAGGATTCTCTAAATCATCCCAGACAGATGTCTGTCCAGCCTCTGTTTGAAGACTTCCATTGAAGGAGAACTTACCACCTCTCGTGGCAGCCTGTTCCACTCCTTGATCACCCTGTCAAAAAGTTTTTTCTAATATCTAATCTGTGTCTCCTCCCATTCAGTTTCATCCCATTGCTTCTAGTCTTTCCTTGTGCAAATGTCCTTTCCCTTGTAGATCCTAAATCTGATGGTGTGCCCTGAGGTATTCTCACACAGTTTGTACAGTTTAATTCCATACCTGACCCTCTTACTGGGCAGGTATTGGTGAAATTTTAGCCTCCCATTGAAATGAACCAGAGATTCATCTATTTCGATGTCCCTTTGGAGGTTGTACGCCGCAGCAAATTTTCTGCTGAAGTGTTCAACCACTGGTCAAATTTTATATAGACGATCAAAATTCAGATCTTCTCGGGGAAGACACTGCGCATTATCACTATAGTGCAATCATTTCTGGATGTCTTCAAATCGTGTACTTGTCATGGCCATGCGGAATTCCGGTGTAATAATAATAATAATAATCTTTATATAGCGCCTAACATATTCTGCAGCACTTTACAGGTGTACTGTAGAGCATATCAGTACTCCAGTAATGCTGAAGCTCTGGTTTTCTGATTATGCCCATATGAAGCACAATTCCCCAAAATGTCATCATCTCTGCTGCATTTACAGAGGTCTATCTGGTATATTATGTCTGGGCCACCATAAGATTTATTATTTCCTCACTGAAAAAGAATTTAAAGAATTCAATTTCAGTGAGGCCGGTGGTGTCAAACTGGATTACTGAGCTGCTGATGAAATCCGGAATGACGGGCTGATAATTTTCAGGGGGTGCAATCCATATGGGAAAAACATCCGTTTTTCTTTAGCACAAAAAAAGAATTATTTGCGTTGAGTAAATTTTTAGGTAGATTGGGGAGCGTACGTTGTATTGTTGGTGACGTCCTCTTTTATTTTGCAAAAAAAAGAATAGTTAGTGCCGGGTAAATTTATAGGGAGGGCATTAGTGTAATGAACGTCTAATTTGTTTTATACAAATGTTGTTTTTTTTTTTTTTACACCTATTTTTTCTTTCCAATTTTTTCTTCTACCGTATATACTCGTGTATAAGCCGAGATTTTCAGCCCATTTTTTAGGGCTGAAAGTCCCCCTCTCAGCTTATACGCGAGTCATATATGGGGGTCGGCAGGGGAGCGGGGGTGTCGGATCATACTCTCCGCCGGCGCGTCTCTGCAGCCCCACTGCTTCTCCCACGATCTCCGGCTCCTTCCTGCAGCTGTCACATGGTACCGCTCATTAAAGTCATGAATATGCACATATTCATAACTTTAATGAGCGGTACCACGTGACTGCTGTAGGACAGAAGAGCTGCGGAGTCAGCCGGGAGAAGAGGAGAGGCTGCAGAGACGCGCCGGCGGAGAGGTGAGTATAGCGATATTTACCTGTCCCCAGACCACCGCTGCTCCCTCGTCCGACTCCTCTGGCTGTGAATGTTCAGGCAGAGGGCGCGATGACGTCGCTGCATGATCATTCACTGCCTAGGACCCAGAAGACGGAGCAGCGCAGCGGTGGACCGGTCCGGTGACAGGTAAATATCTCAGGTGCCGGGGTCCTGAGCGAGCGGTGACACCGGCACCTGTCCTCCATAGCGCGCCGGTGTCACCGCCTGCTCAGGACAACGGCACCTGGCCCCCAGCGACGAGAGGCGAGTATGTCATTATTTTTTTGCAGCAGTGTGGCAGCTATACTATGGGGCATAATCTGTGGAGCATATTGGGCATAATCTGTAGAGCATATTGGGCATAATCTGTGGAGCATATGGGGGCATAATTGTGGAGCATATGGGGGCATAATATGTGGAGCATATAGTTATTATTTATTTAGTTATTTATTAAGGTTGAAGGAAGACTTTAAGTCCATCTAGTTCAACCCATATCCTATCCTAACCTGCCCTAACATGTTGATGCATAATCTATGGAGCATATGGGGGCATAATAATTTTTCACCCTAGGCTTATACGCGAGTTAATAAGTATTCTTATACACGGGTCGGCTTATACATGAGTATATACGGTAAGTGTTTCTTCTACATTTTTTCTTTCCTCTTTTTATAATAGTTTCCTATATCTTTTATGCCCCATATATTCCACAGATTATGCCCCGTATGATCCACAGATTATGCCCCCATATGCTCCAGATTATGCCCCCATATCTTCCACAGATTATGCCCTATATGCTCCCATATACTCCAGATTATGCCCCCATATGTTCCACAGATTATGCCCCCATATGCTCCAGATTATGCCCCCATATGTTCCACAGATTATGCCCCCATATGCTCCATATTATGCCCCCATTTGTTCACAGATTATGTCCCCATATGCTCCAGATTATGCCCCATATGCTCCAGATTATGCCCCATATGTCTCCAATTATGCCCCATATGTTCCAATCTTATGCCCCCATATGCTCCAGATTATGCCCCATATGCTTCCAGATTATGCCCCATATGTTCCACACTTATGCCCCCATCATTGCTCACATCATTATGCCCCCATATGCTCCAGATTATGCCCCATATGTTCCACAGCTTATGCCCCCATATGCTCCAGATTATGCCCCTATCATGTTGCCACAGTCTTATGCCCCCATATGCTCCAATTATGCCCCATATGCTCCAGATTATGCCCCATATGTCCAAGCTTATGCCCCATATGCTCCAATTATGCCCCCATATGCTCCATATTATGCCCCATATGCTCCAGATTATGCCCCATATGCTCCAATTATGCCCCCATATGTCCACATTATGCCCCCATATGTTCCACAGTTTATGCCCCCTGGCTGCCAGATTATGACACCAATGCTGCAAATTATGCCCCATAGCTGCTGCACAAAAAAATAAAAATGACATACTCACCTCCGTCGCTGCCAGCGTCCGTGTCCTGAGCTGGCGATGTGACACCGGCGCGCTATGGGGACAGTGCCGTGCCCCTGCCTCGCTCATGCACGGCACCTGAGAGTAGATTACCTGTCCCGTTCCACCGCTGCACGCTGCGTCCTCGTCTGACTCCTCTGGCTGTGAATGATCTGGCAGGGGGCGCGGCGCGCACTAACGACGTCATCGCGCCCTCTGCCTGATCATTCACAGCCAGAGGAGTCAGACAAGGACGCAGCGTGCAGCGGTGGAACGGGACAGGTAAATATCGCTATACTCACCCCTCCGCCGGCGCGGTCTCTGCAGCCTCTCCTCTTCTCCCGGCGCTCTCCGCAGCGCTTCCTTCCTACAGCGGTCACATGGTACCGCTCATTAAAGTTATGAATATGTACATATTCATGACTATAATGAGCGGTGCCATGTGACCGCTGCAGGAAGTAGTCGGAGATCGTGGGAGACGCAGGGGGGCTGCAGAGAGGTGAGTATGATCTGACACCCCTGCTCCCCCTCCCCCGCCGACCCCCGTATGACCCGCGTATAAGCCAGGGACTTTCAGCCCTAAAAAATGGGATGAAAATCTCGGCTTATACACGAGTATATACGGTAGGTTTTCCCAACGACCGCAGAGGTCGTTATACAGATCGCTGATGAGTTGTGTTTGGAATCTAACTAGTGATCATATAGCGATCGCACCAGCGATCTCGCCAGGTCGAGTCGTTGTCGTGATCGCTAGTGCGATCGCTAAGTGTGACAGTGCCTTTAGATTTTGTCATTGTACTAAGCACTGGAACATTGATTGTCTAAGATAGAGAGATAGTGTTACAATCCCTCAAAAGTAGCCAGGATGCTAATTAATTGGTCTCAGGGTGTCCACTCCCGCAATAGCTATATAATCAGAATACAAGGACAGGCTGTTATGAATCAGGGAGAACCTATTTGCTTGAATACAGATGCAGAAAAGGAGTGTTTATTTGTATCTATATTTTTGAGAACACGAACTCTAGGCATTCAGATTCTCTCCCCACCCTCTTCTCTCCCACCTCAGATCTACACTGTGTTCCAAATTATTATGCAAATAATATTTTCTCAGATTTTCCCAAATTACCTTTATGAATTGCAGTTATTGTAATTTTCCAGTCAAATAACTATTAGAGTACAATTGAAAGGTTTTTGTACAAACTGCCTATGATAACAGTATATTTTAAAAATAAAACATCAAAACACTCAAAATGCATGTTCCAAATTATTATGCACAGCAGAGTTTTCAACCTTTTCATTTTAATAAAGAACAAAAAAATGGTCATTTTGAAATTATAAGCATTAGCAGGTTATTACAAACTGAAATCAAACAGTTTTCAACTCAAAACTTTATTCTAGGTGATGTTACATTTGCACATAGGACCCCTTGTTCGAAAGGAGCTTCTGAACTCTCTCGTCCATTGAATTTGTCAGGTTTTGGATGGTTTCTGCTTCATTGTTTTGCATGAGGACAGAATACCCTCCCAGAGCTGTTGCTTAGATGTGAACTGCCTCCCGCCATCATAGACACTCCTTTTGATGATGCTCCAGAGTTCTCAATGGGGTTGAGGTCAGGGGAGCATGGGGGCCACACCATAAGTTTGTCCCCTTTTTATGCCCATAGCAGCCAGAGATGCAGATGTGTTATGTGCAGCATGAGACGTGCATTATCATGCATGAAAATGATCTTGCTGCGGAGTGCACGGTTTCTTCTTGAACCATGGCAGGAAGTGCTGTTTGAGAAACTCAACATACGCTATGGATTTCATCTTTACCCCTTCAGGGATCCTAAAGGGGCCGACAATCTCTCTCCCCATGATTCCAGCCCAAAACATTACTCCACTTCCTCCTTGTTGGCGCCGTAGCCGTGTTTGCATGGGGTGTCCATCAACCAGCCATCCTCCACTCCATCCATCTGGACCATCGAGCGTTGCACGGCACTCATCGGTGAACAAAACAGTTTTGAAGTCAGTCTTCATGTATTGTTTGGCCCACTGGAGCCGTTTCTGCTTGTGTGCAGTGGATAGAGGAGGTCGACAGGATGGCTTACGCACAGCTGCAAACCTCTGAAGAACCCTGTATCTTGTTGTTCGGGGGACGTTGGAGGCACCAGCAGCTTCAAAAACTTGTCTGCTGCTATGACAAGGCTTTTTTGCCGCTGCTCTTTTAACCTGACGTAATTGCCTGTAGGAAAGAGTCCTCAATTTTCCCTTATCACCACGCACACGTGTGTACTGTGAGTCAGCTACATACTACTTGATTGTGCGATGATCATGATGAAGTGTCTTGGCAATGTTGATTGTAAGCATGCCTTGACCTAAACACTCCACAATTTGTTGCTTCTCAGCAGCCAACACATCCTTTTTCTTTCCCATTTTGGCAGAAAATGTAGGCTGCTTAATAATGTGGGACAGCCTTCTTAAGTAGTCTTGCCTTTCATTGGACACACCTGCCAAACTAATTAGCACAGGTGTCTGCAATTGCTTACAGTGATATAAAGAGCCCTGACACACATCACCATCAATGAGTTTAACTGACAAACAAAAAAATTCTTACCTTATCACTCCTAACCATTTTTTGCATAATAATTTGGAACACAGTGTATATTACAGGGTTGCAGCTCGGCTTGTGTCAATCAGAATGTCTCTATCCCACCTACTGTATATCTTGTCACTTCCCTGCCATTATTAGGGCCGTTTAGGGCTAGCAGGGTAAGCCGTCGTCGAGCTTTGCGCCATTGCGCAGGTCCTTAGGGTGCCAACCTCCACTGGTAAGTAGGGAGGCTCAGGTCAGTACAGTGATAGGCACCTCTCTGTGGTGTACTTAATCTTTGTCTGGGTATGGTGTTTTTCTTCATTGTGTAAATTGGTAAATTTTAATGATATTATAATAAAGGTATTATTTTAAATCAAAAAGAATTTACAGTGAGCCAATTAATTTTTCTCTTACCATATTTTTTTAAACGGTAAAAACCTAGATGGTCTGCTCTCCCATCTTAACCCTGTCACTGCACGATACAGCACAGTGACTGGAAATAGCGGTGCCGAATATACAGTACAGACCAAAAGTTTGGACACACCTTCTCATTCAAATATTTTTCTGTATTTTCATGACTATGAAAATTGTACATTCACACTGAAGGCATCAAAACTATGAATTAACACATGTGGAATTATACATTACACTTCACAAAAAAGTGTGAAACTCCTGAAAATATGTCTTATATTCTAGGTTCTTCAAAGTAGCCACCTTTTGCTTTGATTACTGCTTTGCACACTTTTGGCATTCTCTTGATGAGCTTCAAGAGGTAGTCACCGGAAATGATTTTCACTTCACAGGTGTGCCCTGTCACGTTTAATAAGTGTGATATAATTCCACATGTGTTAATTCATAGTTTTGATGCCTTCGGTGTGAATGTACAGTTTTCATAGTCCTGAAAATACAGAAAAATCTTTGAATGAGAAGGTGTGTCCAAACTTTTGGTCTGTACTGTATACTTGCGGGAACGCAACAGTATATATACAGCACATGTCGGGAAGGAGTTAAACCTTTTAAAACCTATTAAATAACTAACAAAAAAAACTGACCTGGGTCCCGGCTATTTTTGATAACCAGCCAAGGTAAAGCAGATAGCTGGGGCTGATAGGAAGGTCCTCACCTGATTGTTAATCGCAGCTCCCTGTGCACTACTTATAACACCAGTTCTACCTTGCATTGGTCTATGGGCAGGATGCACACCCGCACAAGTAAGTGTAACAACTAGCATTTGCGTATATGCAGGCCGCCCAAAATTAATGCATTGATCTTACATGTCTATTATTATTCTACCAGCATCATTTTACAGCCGATGGGTACATCCTATAACCATTAGTCTTACGAGCACATAACAGCAACACTAGTGTAATTACAAGATATCAATAATATTAATAATTTTTGTTGCTAACTGTGAATATTCACATTTTTTCAACCTCAGTATAGCGCGGTGACCGTTTATATATAATTTACTAGAATTATTTTTGTAATATTTTCACACTTTGTTTTTTTTTGTGTGTTTTTCATGTACTATATATATGGAAGCTTGCAATTGGCATCAAATATCTCCTGTCTTGTTGTTCTTACAAAAAAAAGCTTTTGTAAAAGCCCCAAACTTCTGTGTGTGAATCAGACCTGAGATCTAACGTGATAGAAGATTACAGTGCGGGGAAGACCCGAAACATTCATATAGATGGCCGGTGGTGAAGGAGTCAGTGACTGACTCTGGCCAAATATGTTTCTAGAACGAACTGTATAGTTGAAGATGAAAATGTCGGCCTCATCATGAAATAGTTATTTCCAGGACGTCCCTCCTGACAGCACCATGGAGGAAGTCCTCCTCCGTGCAGGGACAGGAAAAGCACACAAGAGGTTATAAGGCCCCTCCCAACCCCATTCCTTCAGTGTTTTTCCTGTCCCTGCATGGAGGGACACACAAGAGGATGCTTCTCTTACCCGGATGGGGCCCAGGGGGATCGGCGGCCTGTCCAAACCTTCCCCCTATCAAGTAGCCCGTGCTGAAACCCTCCTGGGTGGGGTTCCTCAGCCACAGAGACTAGGGTGCGGACGATGCCTCAGGGTATAGCCGCTTCTTCCCGCAGTGGAGGCTCTCGGCTCCAATGCCAGCCGGCATACAGTGCTGAGATCGGAAGTCACGGTCACGCAGAGGGGAATCCCAATGCACTTCCGGTGATGTCAGAGCGCCGGAAATAAGAGGCCGGCGTGCGTTCCAGGAAAGGAATACAGAAGCAGCGAGACAGGCAGCGGTACCCTTCCTGTATCTCGCGGGGCTCAGGACAGCAGCAAACGGAGCTGACCATGGAGGAGCCGGGAAGAATTGGGCAGGATGTGGTAAGTGCGCTGTGCGCAACCTGCTGTCTTGGTGCACCGCCCTGACTGTTCCCTCTTGCACTATGCAGGAAAAGAGATCCCCAGCGACGCCCCTACCTGTGCCCAAGGGACCTGGGAAGGCCTCAGCAAAACTGAAGAAGTGCCCTGTATGCCACATAAAGCTCCCTGTTATGTACAACAGGACTCTCTGTGACATGTGTATTGCCAAAATCGTGCGAGAGGAACAGCCATCCCTCTTATCAGAGATGAAGTCTATGATCCATGAAGAAGTCCAGGCTTCAATGTCCGCAGCCCCCAGCCCTGGCCCAAGTGCTAAGAGAGCTAGGTGGGAGATGGAGCCAAGCTCTGATGACGATTCCTATTCCCAGGGGTCTGACCAGGAGGAGGGCGAAGTATATTCGGAATAACAGGAGCGAGGCGGAAGATATCTGTTCTCATACGAGGATACTGATGACCTGGTCCAAGCAGTCGGGACACAATGCAGATGGAAGAGGCCCCAAAACCACAGTCCAGACAGGACATAATGTTTGGAGGTCTTAGTGCACAGAAGCAACGGGTGTTCCCTGTGAACGTTCAGGTGCGTCTTATGGACCTGGAAAAGTGGGAAGATGCAGAGAAGCGCCTTGTAATGTCTCGAGACTTTAGATGACGGCTTTCGTTTGACCCAGAGGACATTAAAGTCTGGGAAGAAGTTCCCATAATTGATGTTCCGGTGGCTAAAGTCGCCAGAAAGACATCCATCCCCTTGGAGGACTCGTCCAGCTTAAAAGACCCTATGGACAGAAAGGCGGATAATTTACTAAAACGAGCCTAAGAGACTTCAGCGGCTTTAATCAAGACAAATATAGCTGCTACTTCAGTTGCCAGATCTATGTTTCTATGGATGGGGCAACTGTAGGAGCATATAACGAGTAAAATCCCAAGGGAGGATATCTTAGCTTCCCTTCCACTTATGAAGTCCGCTACAGCCTTTTTAGCAGATGTATTGGCCGAATCCTTAAGATTTGCGGCCAGAAATAGCCCTACGAGCCGCGTTGGAAAGGGAGCTATCTGGCTGAAAACTTGGTTGGGGACGGTGCTTCTAAAAATAAGCTCTGCTCCCTTCCCTTCTCGGGGTTAAGAGTATTTGGGCCTGCACTAGATGATATTCTAGACTGAAAGATGCAGACAAAAAGAAGGGGTTCCCGGAGGAGAGAGGTAGAAGAGATCAGTCCTTTTGTAGGCCGGGCACCACTTGGAGACATACAGAGTGCAGGAACCAGGGAAAAGCCTCATAGGGGTCCCTACAGTACTACCCACTCTACAGGCGGGAAAAGTAGGGTTTCCTTGTTCGGATCAGGTGCAGGATCCAGAAAACAATGACTGTCTGGATCGGGGGGCGTCTCAAGCAATTCTCAGCAAAATGGTCTCAAATCACCCAGAATTATTGGTTCATAAAGACCATATCAGAAGGTTATATGATAGAGTTTGCTTCTCCTCCCCCAAGAGTCATCCCTCTTCTTACTGTGGAGGCAGACTCCAGATGTGGATAGATTTGATGAATCTAGCAAATTTGGGCGTTATAGTTCCAGTTTCCCAGGCAGAAGTAGGCTCGGGCCACTACTCCTCTCTGTTTTCCATTGCAAAACCATCAGGAGAGTCTCGCACAGTTATAAACCTGAAACCCTTAAACACCTGGGTCACTTACAAGAGATTGAGGATGGAGTCGGTCAGATCCACAGTACACCTGATAACCAAAAATGCCCTAATGTGCACCTTAGACCTGAAGAGCCCCTATTATCAGGTTCCGGTCCACCCTGCATCCCAAAAATACCTGAGATTTGCGGTGAGACTGCTAGATCGGATCTGCCACCTTCAGTTTCAGTGCCTTCCATTTGGCCTGGCTTCAGCTCCCCGAGTGTTTACCAAACTGATCTTAGAGGTGGTAGCCTTTCTAAGAAACCTGAGAATAATCATCATACCATATCTGGACGATTTTCTCCTGGTGGCAAGTTCGGCAGAAGAACTTCGGCGATTATGGAATCCCTCAGCTGGATCATAAACAGACAAAAATTGGACCTAGCCCCAGAATGAAGAAAGGTTTTCTTGGGAGTGTTGCTGGATTCCAGCCGCAGAAATCCTTGCCCCTGGAAAAACAAAGAGCTGTCCAAAACAGAGTAAGGGAGCTCATGAAGGGTCGTGCCTCCATCAGCTCCGCAAAGCAGGTCTTGGGCCTCATGACATCCTGTATCCCCTGTGTTCGCTGGGTTCAGTTTCACTCAAGAGCCCTACAGAGGGAAGTCCTGTCTGTCTGGGATAGCTGTCAGTCCTCCCTCGACAAGAAAATACCTTTATTCCCAGCAGTCAAGAAGTCTCTACTATGGTGGATTCAGCCTGGAAACTTAAAGGAGAGAGTCCCTTCGATCACCTCTCCATACGTCATAATCACTATGGACGCTAGCAAGTGGGGATGGGGTGCACACCTGGAAGTAAAAATTCTCCAAGGAGAGTGGCCAGCGGACATGCAGTCCAGTTCCTCCAATTACAGAGAGCTATACACTACATGGGAAGGCTTGAGACAAAATCAAGCTCGACTAAGAGGCCAACACGTCAAGATCCTGTCGGCAATGTGACGGCGTTATCCTTCCTGCGCTACCAGGGACCTCGCATCGAAGACTTCAGGAACTGTCAGGGATGATCTTTTCCGGGGCAGAAAAAACAGTTTTGTCAATATCAGCCATCCATCTCAAGGGATCTCAGAATGTCATGGCAGAAAACCTGAGCAGACGGAAGATCTGGCCAACAGAATGGGAACTAAACACGGAAGTGTTCCAGTATTTGTGCTATCGCTGGGGCAGACCTCAGATCTTTTCGCGACCAGGAAGAATGCGAAGTTGGACAGGTTTTACTCGTTGAACCCGTCAGCAACCCACAAGGCGTCGATGTGCTGAGTCAGACATGGGGACAGTCCCTCTCACGCTTTTCCCCCGATAGCACTCATTCCAGCCATCCTCTGGAAGATACAAGAGGATCGGCGAGGGTACTTCTGATTGCACCTTATTGGCTGAAAAGAAGTTGGTTTCCGCTTCTGGGGATTATTGCGATAGAACACCCGGTGCTGCTTCCACCGAGGGAAGATCTTATCCATCAAGGTCCAGTCTTCCATCAAGATCCCAGAAGGCTTCATCTTTCAGCTTGGATCCTGAGCTGGACATCCTGAGGGCTTGAGGGCTGTCGAGTCAGGTCATATCCACAATCCAGGCCAGCAGGAAACCGGTTACTTCTGTGATATATTTAAAGATAAAATAGATGTAGCGGCGCAGGTATATAAGTGCTGGATCCTGCTGCAAGTACAAAAACTCCTACCACAAGGAGAAAAAGAGGGATAATAATAAAATACTAAACAGTACTCGCGCTTTGAATCACACACACTCGCAATACTGATCGCAACACGTACCTGGAATATTCAGAAGGTTTGTAGACAGATGTTTGAATGATGAGTCAGTGATTTTTGTGTTATGGTGGGCACATATGTATTGAACCTCTAGGTGCAAAAAAAAAAGATAAAATCAGTCCACATAAATTGCAAGACTAAGATAAAACTAAGTAACTTCTCATAAAATAAGGAAGGACCCAGACCACATATGTGCGTCCTTAAAAATGTGCCTTTTTTGGAAAATCCCTTGGGGGATAGAAAATCCCAATGCCACAATATTTGAAGTGAATCTAAATGTGCAAAAAAATGCCTTTAAAATAGTACGACATAAGGTGCATGAAATCAAAAAATGTATATATCAATGATTAAGGTGCCGACTGTGCAATATTAAAGTGCATATTTCCTAGAGAAAAGCAGATTTGTATATATACCCATATCCTTATTTAACAACGTGAAGTGATAAACAAGAGAGAGTCCTGGTACTCCTGTGAGACCAATGGGAGTGTGACCGGTGATATTCAAAAAGATCCACTAGCAGTACCTTGTGAGTAGTGTATTGGTATAACTAGTATCCTGACCGGAAGAAATGATGATACTTGGCTTGGGACGGGCTCCAGATTAATCCGATGTTTGTAAAAAATTAAGATACACAGACTGAGCATATAAATATATGAGCCAAGTGCAGACAGAGCCATCCCTGATGAAGGAGGCCGTTAGCTCTCCAAAACGAGTTGGATGGTATTGTGGCTCTCTCTGCACACCGTAGCTTGAATTAACACATCACGTGACCGCATCACGTGTCGGAGTCCGGATACAGTACACGCTCCCCAGTGAACGATCGCACGGCAGCACGTCTGGGAGGGAGAACCAGTGCAGGAGCGGTACCTGCACCTGGGGCCTTCCGACGCTCTCTGGAGTAAAGCTGCGCAGCAGCACTAGTGTAGTGTGGAGGAGAGCTTGCCACGGGCCGGGGCAGCTCTCCAGGACCCCTCTTCTCCTTCCTTTTTTTACAAACATCGTGTACCAATACACTACTCACAAGGTACCGCTAGTGGATCTTTTTGAATATCACCGGTCACACTCCCATTGGTCTCACAGGAGTACCAGGACTCTCTCTTGTTTATCACTTCACGTTGTTAAATAAGGATATGGGTATATATACAAATCTGCTTTTCACTAGGAAATATGCACTTTAATATTGCACAGTCGGCACCTTAATCATTGATTATATACTATTTTTTGATTTCATGCACCTTATGTCGTACTATTTTAAAGGCATTTTTTTGCACATTTAGATTCACTTCAAATATTGTGGCATTGGGATTTTCTATCCCCCAAGGGATTTTCCAAAAAGGCACATTTTTAAGGACGCACATATGTGGTCTGGGTCCTTCCTTATTTTATGAGAAGTTACTTAGTTTTATCTTAGTCTTGCAATTTATGTGGACTGATTTTCTTTTTTTTTGCACCTAGAGGTTCAATACATATGTGCCCACCATAACACAAAAATCACTGACTCATCATTCAAACATCTGTCTACAAACCTTCTGAATATTCCAGGTACGTGTTGCGATCAGTATTGCGAGTGTGTGTGATTCAAAGCGCGAGTACTGTTTAGTATTTTATTATTATCCCTCTACTTCTGTGATATATTGCAAGATCTGGAAGAGGTTCTGTCTGGAGGATGGCAGGTCCAACTTGACTGAAGGAAAACCTGATATCCCAAGGGTCTTAGATTTTCTGCAGGCAGGCTTTAATAAGGGCCTTAGACCCAGTACCCTAAAGGTCCAAATATCGGCCTTAAGTGCCTTTTTTTATTTCTCTCTGGCCTCTCACCCATGGGTAATAAGGTTTGTCAGGGCAATACAGTGTCTGCGCCCTACAATTAGGTGGTCAGTTCCCCCTGGTATCTTAGTTTAGTCCTCAGGTCCCTATGCTGGGACCCTTTCATCTCTGGTGAAAACATGTCCATTTCTCACCGAACCATGAAAACTGCATTCTTGATTGCTATCACCACAGGAAAATGTATAGGCGAGATCCAGGCCTTGTCTGTGCGGGATCCATATCTGCGAATATGGGAAGACCATTTAATCCTGAAATTAGACCCCGCTTTTGTTTCAAAAGTAGCCTCCTGTCAGAACTTGAACCAGGAAATTGTTCTGCCTTCATTCTACGAAAATCTCTCAAACGAGAAAGAGCGTGCCCTACACGAGTTAGATGTCAGACAGGCTGTCATTGATTATATCGAAGCCACTCGTAGTTGGAGGCAGGACCATAACTTACTCGTTTTGTTTGGGGGAAGAATAGAGGAAAGAAGGCCTCTAAGGCCTCCATCGCAAGATGGATTACGTCAGTAATTTCTCTAGCCTATCACTCTCAAGGCATCAGCCCCCCTGAGGGCTTAAAGGACCATTCAACTAGAGCGGTTTCAGCGTCATGGGCCGAGAGGGCGGGGGCATCCATAAAACAGATTTGTAAGGCCGCAACCTGGTCCAGGCTAGATATGTTTTGTAGACATTACAAATTAGATGTATTATCTAGCAACAAACTGCCTTTGGATGGAAGGTTCTCCAGGTAGTAATCCCACCCTGACGAGGTACTTTGGTATTCTCCATGGTGCTGTCAGGAGGGACATCCTGGAAAATAGGTATTAGACCTACCGGTAATAACGTTTCCAGGAGTCCATCCTGACAGCACGGTTAGTTCCCTCCCTGATTATGTTATGTCATATGTCAAAATATGATATTGTCTAAATAAATGTGTTAAGTTGCATCATCCATGGTGTGGTACTTGTTAAAACCGTGTTCCCAACTCCATTCCTCAAGGCCCACCAACAGGTCCTGTTTACAGGATTTCCTTAGTATCGCTCATGTGATAATTGCATCACCTGTGCAATACAAAGGAAATCCTGAAAACATGACCTGTTAGTGGGCCTTGAGGACTGGAGTTGGGGAACCCTGTGTTAAAACACTGAGGGAATGGGGGTAAGAGGGGCCTTTTAACCTCTTGTGTGCTTTTCCTGTCCCTGCAAGTAGGAGAAGGATGTCCTTCATGATGCTGTCAGGATGGACTCCTGGAAACATTATTACTGGTAGGTCTAGTACCTATTTTCTCATGTCACGTGTAATGCATTTCTCCTGCAGTATTGCTAATGCCGATTCCAGTATCTGTAAATTATGGAAGATGAGTCTATGATAAACGTATTCAGCTGCCGACTCCGAGGAAGAAACTGCTTGTTGTCTGTGGCCTAAAATATATACACACATGGTCAAAATTGTTGGTACCCCTCGTTCAATGAATGAAAAACCCCTCAATGGTCACAGAAATAACTTGAATCTGACAAATAATAATAAATAAAAAATCTATGAAAATGAACAAATAAAAGTCAGACCTTGCTTTTCAACCATGCTTCCACAGAATTTAAAGGGAACCTGTCACCTCATTTTTCAAATATAAGCTGCGGCCACCACCATTAGGGGTTTATCTGCTGCATTCTGTAATGCTGCAGATAAGCCTCCTATGTAACCTGAACGATAAGAAAAACAAGTTAGATTATACTCACCCAGTGGGGTCCGGTGCTGTCTGGGTCCGATGGGTGTCGCAGGCTCAGGTCCGGCGACTCCCATCATCATGCGATGACGTCCTCCTCCTTCTGTCGCGGCTCCTGCGCAGGCATAATTTTCTGCCCAGTTTAGGGCAGAGCTAAGTACTGCAGTGTGCAGGCGCTGGGAAAGGTCAGAGAGGCCCTGCGCACTGCAGTACTTTACTCGGCCCTCAACAGGGCAAATCAGTACACCTGCGCAGGAGCCGCAACAGAAGCAAGGAAGAGGACGTCATCGCATGATGATGGGAGTCGCCGGACCCGAACCTGCGACACCCATCGGACTGGACCGTCCGTCCGTCCCCCCCCCCTGGTGAGTATAATAAAACTTGTTTTTCTTATCTTTCAGGTTACATCAGGGCTTATCTACAGTATTACGGAATGCTTTAGATAAGCCCCTAATGGCTGTGGCCGCAGCTTATATGCGAAAAATGAGGTGATGGGTTCCCTTTAAAAAAAATTAATAAAACTCATGAAATAGGTCTGGACAGAAATGATGGCACCCCTGAAAATAATGTGACAAAAGGGACATATTAAATCGCGGTGTGTCCACTAATTAGCATCACAGGTTTCTACAATCTTGGAATCAGTGAGTGGCCTGTATAGAGGGCTACAGGTACTCACTGTGCTGTTTGGTGACATGGTGTGTATCACACTCACCATGGACCAGAGGAAGCGAAGGAAAGAGTTGTCTCAGGAGATTAGAAAGAAAATCCGTTGTTACCCGAGATATATCTATGGAACACAGTCAACCGCCATAACCTGTAATGCGGTGAGATCATACAGTGGTAAGAAAATGTATGGATACCTTTAATTGGGAGAGGCACCGTATATATCCGAGGTCTCGCCTGCAATAATAATAATAATTTTATTTCTATAGCGCCAACATATTCCGCAGCACTTTACATTATAGAGGGGACTTGTACAGACAATAGACATTACAGCATAACAATAAACACAGAACAAAATAGATACCAAGAGGAATGAGGGCCCTGCTCACAAGCTTACAATCTATGAGGAAAATGGGGAGACACGAGAGGTGGATGGTAACAACTGCTTTCATTGTTCGGACCAGCCATAGTGTAAGAATCGGGTATACATGTAATTCTGCATGAACCAGTTAACAGCCAATGTATGTAACAGTACAGACAGAGGGCTATTAAATGCATAAAGCGGGTGAGAACTATCCACACAGGGATAGTTAGGTTAATGTGTTGAGGATGTAGAACAGTCTGAACAAATGCTTTTTTAGGGCACGCTTAAAACTGTGGAGATTAATCGTATTAACCTGGGTAGTGCATTCCAAAGAATTGGCGCAGCACGTGAAAGGTCTTGGAGACGGGAGTGGTAGGTTCTAATTATTGAGGATGCTAACCTCAGGTCATTAGCAGAACGGAGGGCACATGTAGGATGGTAGGCTGAGACGAGGGAGGAGATGTAGGGTGGTGCTGAGCCATGGAGTGCTTTGTGAGTGTGGGTAATAAGTTTGTACTGGATTCTGGAGTGGATGGGTAACCAGTGTAAGGACTGGCACAAAGTAGAGGCATCGGTATAATGAATGGTGAGGAATATGATCCTAGCTGCAGCATTCAGGATGGATTGGAGAGGGGAGAGTTTGGTAAGAGGGAGACAGATTAGTAGAGAGTTACAATAGTCCAGACGAGAATGAATAAGAGACACAGTAAGAGTTTTTGTTGAAAGTAAGAAAAGGTCGAATTCTAGAAATGTTTTTGAGGTGGAGATAACAAGAGCGAGCCAGTGATTGGATGTGGGGGGTGAATGAAAGCTCGGAATCAAGTATGACCCCAAGACAGCAGGCATGTTGCTGGGAGTAATGGTCGAACCACACACAGAGAGGGCAATGTCAGGCAAAGGTAGATAAGTAGAGGAAGGAAACACGAGGAGTTCAGTTTTGAGTGATGGGTGATATCTGTGATGTGAGCATAAGATATGCATAAGAGAAAACCCATCTGCAATAAAAAGCCAGTAGCAGTGTCTGGGCATAATGATTCAAGGTGAGGAAGCCGAATGTGAGGTCAAAACGCGGTATCCGCCACTCGTTGTGGACATGTTTGCAGGAGAATGTGATGAGTATATCAGCGGGGGCGGGATTAATCGCTGTGTGCCGCCAATGGTAGACTGAGAATCGAAAGTGAGTTAATCCGGAAAAGCCAGTTCGTTCCATCGGGCAGAAGTGCCTCTTTGTGCATTCCACATTGTACTATAATTGTTAACTGCATTAAAAATCCATTTTCTTCTAAAGTTGAGTGCCAAGTTTTTTATTACACTTATTGGTTTTGGACCCTACTTGAGCACCGCCCTAGTAGTGCCACGTCACACCACCACGATATCAAGGGATTCTAGAGAGAAATGTGCTGCCCAGTGTGAGAAAGCTTGGTCACAGTCGCAGGTCATGGGTCTTGCAACAGCATAATGACCCAAAACACACAGCTAAAAACACGTAAGAATAGCTAAGAGGAAATCATTGAACGATTCTAAAGTGGCCTTCTATGTGCCCTGACCGAAATCCTAATGAGCATCTTTGGAAAGAGCTGAAACATGCCGTCTGGAAAATGCAACCTTCAAACACGAGACAACTGGAGCAGTTTGCTCTTGAGTGGGCCAAAATACCTGTCGAGAGGTGCAGAAGTCTCATTGACAGTTATAGGAATCGTTTGATTGCAGTGATTTCCTCAAAAGGTTGTGCAACAAAATATTAAGTTAAGGGTACCATCATTTCTGTCCAGGCCTATTTCATGAGCTTTATTTTTTTTTATTCTGTGGAAGCATGGTTGAAAAGCAATGTCTGACTTTCATTTGTTCATTTTCTTAGATTTTTTTTTATTTATTATTACTTTTGTCAGATTCAAGTTATTTCTGTGACCATTGTGGGATTTTCTTTCATTAAACGAGGGGTACCAACAATTTTGACCATATGTGTAGGTTTTATTAGTAGATGTCAGGGAAAAAACAATGTTGTAAAATAATAAAAAATACCATTACTGCTTGGGTCCCCGCCAGTCTCTGCATTTCCTGGTCAATCGTAACGAACTTGTAATTCCTACAGCTAATCAGCTGCTGAAGCAGTGAGTAACATAGTCAGTGATTGGAGGCATGGAGCAGATGTCTTAGTCAGCAATTCACCTAATATTCCAGTCCATACAAGACTAGAGAATACAACATCTACACGTTCTATCTCCTCATATGTTTCCCTTATTATCTCCAGTAATTGTATTATTACACAGGATTTTATGATGTTACATCGGCTCATCTTCTTCTCATTCAGGTCTCTACAATATCGGATCCTCTCAGTGAAGATCTTCTATAGAAGAGAATTTTCCTGATTTACCCATCAAGGATGGATATGGACAGAGTCAAGATGGAGGAGAGGATATTACACCTCACCCTAGAGATCCTCTTCCGGCTTACTGGAGAGGTGAGAGAGTCTGATGACGTCACATTACATCATTCTTATCTATAGGAATAACAGATGGACAGAACTGGAGAGGTGAGGACTCTGGAAATGTCTGTAGTGAGATTTATTAATGTGTCTCTCCATAACCAGGATTACACAGTAGTGAAGAAGACCTCTAGTGAGCTCTGTCAGGAACCTGTGTCTGAGGGATGGGAAGACCCCTAAGCCCAATCACGAGGCCTCCATCTCACCCCCCTGTACATGAGGACATCAATGACCAGAAGATTCGGGAACTCACCTACAAGATGATTGAGCTGCTGACTGGAGAGGTGACACTGCTGGGAATAATGGGACATTATACAGTAACACTATGAAGGGATCGGGGGGATGACGGTATCATTGTATGTGTCAGGTTCCTATAAGGTGTCAGGATGTCGCTGTCTATTTCTCCATGGAGGAGTGGGAGTATTTAGAAGGACACAAAGATCTGTACAAGGACGTCAAGATGGAGGTTTCCGAGCCCCTCACATCACCAGGTAATAGACAGGACTAAATACACGCGGCCTCTAATTATCTGTATGTAAATAATGAATTCAGTCCCTGTATGTGTTTCCTCCAGATCTATCCAGTAAGAGGACAACACCAGAGAGATGTCCCCGTCCTCTTCTTCCACAGGACTGTAAACATGAAGATCCCAATGTTCCTCAGGATCATCAGGTAGATGGAGAGAAGGTGTCATGGGATCTCCCCTATGATGTGTAGACGGCTGTGAAGGTCTTGTGCTCAGTCTTGTTTTATCCACCAGTATTATATGTTTTATATTTGTGTAATGAACGGTGGAGATGGCAGGATTAGAGCTGATCATAGATGTGACTTCTCCATCTGTCTGTGACTTTTACAATATTCGTTTCAGGGTGAAGATCTGACCCATATTAATACTACAGAGACATATGTGAGGGGTGATGAACGGTGTAAAGAGGAGATTCCTACATATGACTACCCAGGTGAGTAGTAACCAGTAAATGCAGAGAAGTCACAGATTCTTCTCAGTCACCGGCTGTGGCTGCTTTATCGGTGGTGTAGTCCGACCGTATCACAATCGTGTGATCACCATTTTACCTCTAGACCACAACATTCTCCTTTACCCCAAACTGCACAAATTACTTTGGGCATTGAAAGCCTTTTTCTATAGAACTTACCCCCTGGGATTAGCAGACGCTGACAGTTGACAGTTATCTGCCCAGATCTGTAAACTACAAAGTCAAATGACAGCGTAAGTAGAATGTGCTAATAAGTTAGAGAATCACTTGAAGAAAAATGTAATGATTGGTCCTCTAAGAGAAAGCGGAGGGTAATGATGCCATTGGCTTCCTAGATCCCTGATATCTTATTGGATGAATCTACCTTCTCTCACTTCTGTGCTGCTGAATGTCTCATATGATCCCTACAAGACCAGGTCCAGTCTTTCTGGCCAAACTTTGCTTTTATGATTGACAACATTAAATGTGCAGTGAGGCCAAGTGTGAATTTCTGTACAATAACAGCAGAGTTTCCCTTTATCCTGACTCTTCATTTCCTTATTAAACTGACTACCTTCAAACAGGATTGTGATAAACTACATAAAACACATTACACCTGTGCCATGATAGATCTCTAAGCTGTGTGTGGCTGATGGCTGTAATATACATTTATTCACACCTGCAGGAGATGTGTTGGCATGGCTCGAGCCCTGGATTCATGGATTCACTCCACGTCATAAATTCCATTATGTTTTCAATCCTAATGAATCCAGATTACTGCACAATCTCTCCTGAAATGGGGGCGCTAATACTTTCTCTACTCTTCTGGTCAGGACTCACAGTAGCTCCAATAGTCCACCATAAATGAGTGCAACTCCGGTTTAGGATTGGAGCTCACCGATCATACATATGTTGTTGTTAAAGATGCAACATAGAATAAAAAAAGTGTTATGTTTCGGTAACTGAGGAGAAATAGCAAAAAATAGCAAAAGCGGTAATACACCAGAGAGACTGGAACCTATTGGATTGCAGTAACCTGAACCACAACTAGAGGTAGCCGTGGAGCGTTCCTACGGTGATCCTAGACGCCTCGTCACAGCCTGAGAGATAACTACACCTAAAGGCAGAAAGATGAAAGCTATCTGCCCCGGAGCAGATCCCCAAAGAAAATAGGAAGCCCCAAACATGTAATGGCGGTTAGACAAGAAGAAAGCATGGACACAGACAGAAAATAGAATGCGCAAACACTGGGGCCCAATCTGTCTAGACAGAAAAGTAGAGGAAAGAATTCTGACTGCAATCCAACAAAACCCTAACAAAAATACCAACACTTCTGATTGCCAAAAAACCTGAGATCACACGATCTCATCCACCTAAATCAGATCTCTGGTGTAACAAAACGCTATTCAGCAAATAAAAAGTAACAAAAGAGCAAAGCAAAAGTGCAGACACAAACGGAGCACAATTGCAGCGCCAGACCCCCAAAAGGGGACAGGCTGCAGTCCACTGCAAGCAGCAAACCAGCAGAGAAAATCAAACAGGAAAAAAAAACAGCAAACACTTATCTGAAGGAGAGCAGGAAACTAGCAGTTCTTCAAGCAAGACCAGAAGGAACAATTGATAATCGGCAAGGATGCTGGGAACTCAGGCCACTTATATCCTACCATTCAGCGCCAGCTGAAGGCCATTCAGTAATCAGTTCATTACCCTCAGCAACCACCGGAGGGAGCCCCAGCTCAGAAGCCGCCTCCAGCATATTCACAACAAAAAGTCTTTTTTTTACAGGTTCATTACAGTCTGTAACTCCCTAGTAGTCTTAAAAAAAGGTCTCCATTTCTTCTGCCAAATGCCCGATTTCTAAATTTAAGACACCTCAGCTCTGCACTGTTACAAAAAGTTGTCTTTAAATGTCCAATATTTCCTCTTGAAATTCCTCTGACAGAAAATATTGGTTCTTACGATAGTTTAGATTGTTAAAAGACACTTAGCCACATATTCAAATTACCCCAAAGAGGTTTCACCACTAGTTACTCATTTCTTTTTTAAGAAGACTGTTGCGTTTGATCATTTCAGTAGATGTGTTATTGTCTATAGCCACAGTTTTTGACTACAGTAGTTAGTGTCCAAAATACTCTGATTTAACCTCTTCCCGCAGCCAGTTTTGTGTTCCTAATCAGGGCCCATTTTTCAAATCTAAAGTGTGTCACTTTATGTGGTGATAACTTTGGAATTATTCACAAAGGATAATAGAAAACAAATGGATCTTACAAATTATTTTCAAAATTCTTTTGAATCTTCTGGTTCCCATGTCTCCTCCACTACCAGTGGTGCCTGCAGAATGAATAAGGCGGCTCCTGGTGACAGAAACAGATGTCTCAGGAGCAGATCCCAGAGGAAATGGGAAATACTATGTGCAGAAGACCTAATGTGACAAAAGGGCAGAAAACTAGAGCAGTAGAAATCCCCATAAAGTAACTCTATTTTGGAAATTATAACCCCGAATGAATTAATCTTTAGAAGTAAGGAATATTTTGACTTGGCCATTTTCCGGATATTTGCATGCAGTGGATGTTGGAGAGAGAAAATTGCACATTTACAGTTTTATTACCCGACACATAGTGCCCAGATTGTGCTCTAGGAGTCACACACACCGTAAATTAAGTGGGTTCTTCTCACTATAGTAATGCCATATATCAATGCTAAATGTGGGTTGGGCACACTGAATGGCTCAGAAGTGATGGGGAGCTTTGACTTTGGGAGTCCGGATATTGCTGGATTGGTTTATGGAAGCCATGTTGCTTTTCAAGGGCCTTTGATCCACTAATATTGTGGAAACCTCTGTTTTGCCACTGACAGATTATTGACCTGAGTGGTGACTTATTTTTTGTGAGAAGAGTAGGACTTTTTATTGGTAGTATTTTTGCCTACATATCATTGATGGGTGGCTTTTTGTTTATTATATTTGGGAGGCAGAAAGAACAAACAGTTCATGCTGTGAGGTTTTCTATTAGACTGAGAACTGTCATTGTCTTTGTGAATAATGTCAGATTTTTACATAATTTGCTATTTTTATTGACAATATAAGTAGAAATGTTCAAAAATATAAAACTTAAGGATATTTTATTCAGAAATAAATATTGGTTTTATTCTTGGCAGATTACTGTACCAGGAAATCGGAGGGACAGCTGAAATCTTTAATTTATAAATCAGATGATCTTGAGATCCCACAGGATACAATTGAAGTGAATACCATTACTCCAGATATACCATCATCCCTTCATAACAAAGATCTGTCATCTGATCCTTTGAAACAGGCCCTGTTTTCTGATTCATTACCAACTAAGGAAAATCAAAGTCATAAAATAAGCATTAAAAAATGCATTGCTTCTAATGCAAACAAGACACACTCACATTCAGAATATGGAAAAAGTTTTCCCCTCGAAAAGTCTTTACTTAAACAGCAAAAAACTCACACAGGGAAGAATACATTTCTTTGTTCCAAGTGTGGGAAATGTTTTAATCAAAAAGCGCATCTTGATAGCCACCAGAGAACTCACACAGGGGAGAAGTCTTTTTCATGTTCAGAATGTGGGAAATATTTTAACCGGAAATGGATGCTTGTTAGACATCAAAGAACTCACACAGGGGAGAAGCCTTTTTTATGTTCAGAATGTGGGAAATGTTTTGACAGTAAAGCACATCTTGATAGCCACCAGAGAACTCACACAGAGGAGAAACCTTTTTCATGTTCTGAATGTGGCAAATGTTTTAACAGGAAAGCACATTTTGATAGACACTGGAGAATTCACACAGGGGAAAAGCCTTTTTCATGTTCAGAATGTGGCAAATGTTTTAAGCAGAAATCAGAATGTGTTATACACCAGAGAATTCACACAGGTGAGAAGCCTTTTTCATGTTCAGAATGTGGGAAATGTTTTAAGCAGAAATCAGAATGTGTTATACACCAGAGAATTCACACAGGGGAGAAGCCTTTTTCATGTTCAGAATGTGGGAAATGTTTTAAACGGAAATCAAATGTTGTTATACACCAGAGAATTCACACAGGGGAAAAGCCTTTTTCATGTTCAGAATGTGGCAAATGTTTTAAGCAGAAATCAGAATGTTTTATACACCAGAGAATTCACACAGGGGAGAAGCCTTTTTCATGTTCAGAATGTGGGAAATGTTTTAAACGGAAATCAAATGTTGTTATACACCAGAGAATTCACACAGGGGAGAAGCCTTTTTTCTGTTCAGAATGTGGGAAATGTTTTAACCATAAACGGGGTCTTGTTATTCACCAAATAACTCACACAGGGGAGAAGCCTTTTTCATGTTCAGAATGTGGGAAAAGTTTTAACCAGAAATCAGATTTTGATAAGCACCAGAGAATTCACACAGGGGAGAAGCCTTTTTCATGTTCAGAATGTGGGAAATGTTTTAACCAGAAAGTGCTTCTTGATAGCCACCAGAGAACCCACACAGGGGAGAAGCCCTTTTCATGTTCAGAATGTGGGAAATGTTGTAGCCGAAAAGCGGACCTTGATAGCCACCAGAGAACCCACACAAGGGATAAGCCCTTTTCATGTTCAGAATGTGGGAAATGTTTTACTCTTAAATGTAATCTTGTTATACATCTAAGAAGTCACACAGGGGAGAAACCTTTTTCATGTTCAGAATGTGGGAAATGTTTTAACCGGAAATCGGTTCTTATTAGCCACCAGAGAACTCACACAGGGGAGAAGCCCTTTTCATGTTCAGAATGTGGGAAATGTTGTAGCCGAAAAGCGGACCTTGATAGCCACCAGAGAACCCACACAAGGGATAAGCCCTTTTCATGTTCAGAATGTGGGAAATGTTTTAGCCGAAAAGCGGACCTTGATAGGCACGAGAGAACCCACACAGTGTAGAAGCCTTTTATTTTTCAGAATGTGAGAAATGTTTTGTTAAGAAATAATCTCACTAAAGAATTCACAAAGAGTAAAAGGCTTATTCAGATTCTTAATGTGGGAAATGTTTTACACGGAAATCAATTTTTAATAAACTTCCAAAACGTCACACACAGGCAAAGCCTTTTTCATGTTCAGAATGTGGGAAATGTTTTAACTGAAAATTGTGTTTTCTTAAAGGGATTATCCACTACTAGAACAACCCTTTGTCAATCCTCATGTTTGGCCTTGCTAAAATAAAAACACTTGTTCTCGTGTTCCAGTGGTGTCAGGACTCGCATTCCATGTCACATATTACTGACCAGATACAGAGATTAGAGGATGATGTCATACAAGGCGTGGGCCATCATAATGCTCATAAACAAACACTGGATGTTCACAGCCAGGAAATAAACATTGTGCTTAATATGGTTGATGACCAAGAATATCACAATAATATCCAGATAAGGGGTATACCTGAAAGCGTCACTGCAAAAGCGTTTATGCCAATACTGCTGACATAATTCAATAATATCCTTGTGACCCTATTGATAAGGAGCTGGAGATCGACAGGGCGCACTGTACACTAGGCAAACATGACCCATGTTGATTTAAATGGAAAATCAAATCTGTCTTGAATGACACTTGCTAAAGG
Source organism: Oophaga sylvatica (assembly GCA_033576555.1). Classification (NCBI taxonomy): domain Eukaryota; kingdom Metazoa; phylum Chordata; class Amphibia; order Anura; family Dendrobatidae; genus Oophaga; species Oophaga sylvatica. Next base: position 82,900 of record JARQOD010000071.1, on the reverse strand, counting down.
AAAGGTGCTGAAACCACTACTTGACGCCCTCTAGGAAAATGGCCAGATGTGCTCCTGGGGTTGCCAGTTCCAGCTGCAGGTCCAGAAAAATGGAACATTGTTTGCTTTGAAATATCCAAGTGACATGAGACCATTCTGTGATGCCCTGGACATTCCCAGAATCCATATATCTGACTGGCCACCTGCTCCACCATTGCCACAGAGAGTTCCAGCACGTTGGAGAAGGCGTTTAATGAATCAGGAACTTGATGGTGATGCACCCAGATGGGAAAGGAACCTGCCAATCATATGAGCTCCTGAAATGAATCTTCCCTGATGAGACAGTTTGCAGATGATTACTGATTTCTTGAAGCATATAATTAGATACAGCTAAATGGAGTTTTATCTTCCTTTCTCCCACCATATAGAAAGTCTGAGTTAATATCTTAGAACGACATATCAGTTGAGCTCACATTATATTACTGTAATATCCGTCTGTATTACTTTACTTGCTATATATTCCATGGATTCCCTTAATAGGATCCCTAGAACTGAGAGTTTGACTTAGGCCTGTAAAGACAACCCCCAGTTAGGGACTTGCAGTGGGATCGGCTTGTTTCGCAGTTTCCTTGTGTTCGATATATCCATAATCTACACCTCTTAGACACTGAGAGGTAGACATTACTATCTAACATCTGTACTTCCTCCTTGCTCTTCTTTTTCCATATAATATGTCTCAAGTGAAAACTTGCTCATTGAATGTCAGAGGACTTAATGTTCCAGAGAAAAGAGCTGAAGTGTTTTATCAGATGCATGAACACCACGTACATTTCCTCTCTCTTCAGGAGACCTACTTTAGGGGCGATCATACACCTTAGTTACTAACAGATATTCATCTTGGAGCCACAGTACAAATGCTGTTTCGAGGTATATGGTGCAGAGTATAGGCCGACACACATCACTGCCACATACTATTTTAGAAACACTGTCTGGAAGGGAGGTGCGTGTTTAAGATTTCCATCTGCTCCAAAATTTTGACTTTGACAAACTTCTCGCCCTAATTGTGGCCAAACTATGACATGCCATAAGTATTTAACCCCTTCATGACATGCGCCATATATGTACGACGCATGTTGAGTCTCTCCCTTTGATGTGAGCTCCGGTGCTGAGCCCACATCTTTCCCAGCACGTCAGCTGATTTGAACAGCTGCCATGTGCCCCTAACGGCCGCGGGTAGAATCTCGATCCAACCTCGGCTGTTAACCTGCTAAATGCTGCTGTCAATCTCTGACAGCGGCATTTAATGTGATCGCTCTGGAAGCGCATCCCTAATCCTGCCCATCGGTGCCCGTGTCACATGACCGCGGGTCGGCAGCAGACTCCTGTGATTGTCATTGCTGGATTGCTTTGATCGCTGCCCAGCGGTCGGCGCTCCTAGCAAGTGAGTATTTCTGCCACATAGAGAAGGGCTGCAGCTCTCCTCTATGTAGCACAAGTGATCGGATGATCACAGCTTCTAGTCTACCATGGAGACTATTGAAGCAAGTGAAAAGAGACCTGGAGACATCTATAGTTGTCAGTGCCGTCTTGCTGTGAGCGCCACCCAGTGGTCGGTACTTATAGCAAGTGAGTAATTCTGCTATATAGAGGCGATCTGATCATCTCTATGTAGCAGAGCCGATCGGGTTGTGGCAGCTTCTAGCCCCCCATGGAGGCTACTGAAGCATGCCAAAAGTAAAAAAAAAAAAAATGTTTTTAAAAAGAAAAATAAAATATAAAAGTTCAAATCTTCCCCTTTTGCCCCATTCAAAATAAAACAATTAAATACATATATCTGGTATGGCCGCATTCAGAACTATCAAGATATAAAAATAATTAATCGGTAAACGCCGTAGCGAGAAAAAAAGTCAAAACGCCATCATAAAGTTTTTAGTCGCTACCACATTGCATTAAAATGCAATAACAGGTGATCAAAAGATCGTATCTGCACCAAAATGGTATCATTAAAAACGTCTGCTTGGCACGCAAAAAATAAGCCCTCACCCAGCCCAAGATCACGAAAAATAGAGCCGCTATGTGTCTTGGAAAATGATGCAATTTTTTTTTTTCTTTACAAACTTTGGATTTTTTTTTAACCACTTAAATGAAAAACAATCTATACATGTTTACTTATCTACGAACTCGTAATGACCTGGAGAATCATAATGACAGGTCAGTTTTAGCATTTAGTGAACATGGTAAAAAAAAAAACCGAAAAACAATTGTGGAATTGCAATTTGTTAGCAATTTCATCGCACTTGGAATTTTTTTCCCATTTTCCAGTACACAAACCAATGGAATCGTTCAAAAGTACAACTCGTCCTGCAATAAATAAGCGCTCACATGGCAATACTGACAGAAAAGTAAAAAAGTTATGGCTCTGGGAAGCAGTGAAGCAAAAAACAGAAACGAAAAGACGAAAATGGGCTGTGGCGCGAATATTTTGCGGACGGATTTATCTTCACTGGAGGTGACGTTAATTTTGTCTTGGATCCTTCTTTAGACGCGTCCCTGGTCCGGAGTCACCAATCTAAATCACAAACAAAAGCTTTTCTAAACGTGCTCCTTTCTCCGACTGGTCGATATATGGAGGATACTACATCCAGACATAAAGGATTGTACGTATTATTCTCCTATACACAATACATATAGCTGTATAGCCCCTTTCTTTCTTAGCCATCACTTTCTTACATGGCTACCTACATCTCAGATAGGACCTGCTATATGGTCAGATCATGCTCCTGTATACTGTAATCTGACTGTACCGGACTCTACCAAGGCTTCAGGTGTTGCATCGCAAATGATAATCTTCTGAGAGACTCACTCTGTGTCTCAGATATTTGTGAGACTATAGACTCCCTCAGATATATGTGCATGAAGACCCTGCCTTAAAATTTCAATGGGAAACACTTAAGAGTCCTCAGTGGGATACTTAGAAAACATGGATCCAGGCTAAAAAAAGAGAGAGAGCCGCTAAAGTCTGCCATTTGCTTGAGGTAATTGATCTTCTTGACAAACAACGTAAATGATCTGCTTCCCTCCCAGTATACGTAGACCTGCTTAACAATAGAAAGGAGCTAAGGTAGTTTCATGGATGGGTACACGCAAATATTGTGGAACTTCAGGGCACCTACTTATGGAAGAAACCAAGTGGAAGCTTCCATTCTCGGTACTAGATATGGGGCCTCCTCGAGAAAATGACCTAAAATGTCCTACACTAAAGTTAATACATAAGGTGTGGGATCTAAAAGGAGGATAGGCGTATATGTTTGGTATCACAACTCTTAATTGTCATAAAGGCAGATTTTACCCTTCTGCATAGGGCGTTTTATCAATATCTGCAGATGCGTCATGTGTATAGTACACAACTTAGAGTAAACGCCATACTGATTGATAGATATCCCATAATAGATACCATTCCTACAGTGGTGGATACAAAAGGTCTAATATCTCTTATTTATAGGCAGTTACTGTCACTACATTTGATAGTTAAGACAAAATGGGAGGAGGATGTGGGTCCCTTATCTGTGGAGCAATGGGGGAAATGCTGTATTTGACACCTAAATTTTCCTAGTGAGAGTCACAAAGATTGTCCCCAATTCTTCTCATGCATAGGGTGTATACATCCCCAAGCATTTTATTTAAAATTGGAATATGAACGGATGACACGTCCTAGATGTGGTCACAATGACGCCCACCTGATGCATATGACGTGAGAATGTGGGAATATTGGTGACTACTGGATGGCGTTGATCGCACTTGTACTATCTGTATTTGGGATACAACTTCAGTTCAGTTGGAACCTAAAATCTGTCTCCTAGGACTCCTGGGAGAGGACGTAGACCCAGACTCCCATATGGCAACAGATCAAGAATATTATTCTAGCCAGAATAGACAATTCTCCCCCAACGATAACACAACTAACATCCAGGATAAATATCACTCTTTGCTTGGAAAGGGGAAGATTATATTAAATGAACGCTCTCAAGAAATCCATCCACATATGGGAACAATGGGTAATTACCCCAGGTATTGCTTCAGAAAATCTCAGAAATCCTATACTGAACCGTTTCTCCATCTCCTTACAGTAACCCGGGAATTTATATCCTTATACCCAAGGTGTCAGCAGATAATAATTGTCTCAGTCCACACAATTGCCCCTTCTTAGAGCTATTCTTTTTCTTTATATTTTTCCCTATTGGGACATCAAATCAAAGTATTCAGATATTTGTCTGTACAAATGTAACATTACTTTTCCAAGCATTGTACTATAGCGCGAAATTGGGATTTTTATCATTGTAACCGATTGTTGTATTGTTTACTGTTTTTCTTTTATTATTATTTTTCTCACAATGTTTGTATAAAAAAACAAAATGTTGGTAATTTTTTGTTTTGTTCAATAAAAATGATCTGATTGAAAAAAGAAAGGAGATAAGGTCTTAACTAGATCAAACGTATAGAAAATACCAAGATCACATGAGAAGGTACTCGTACGAATTCATAGATAAATGTGGTCGCTGATTGCATCCACGCATGCCAAGGACATACGTATCCAAAATAAAAGGGGCACCCGGGCCAGAAATTCATAACCCCACTGACATAGCTGAAGCATTTTGTTTGTTATAGCTCACTGTATAATATTCATGGACAATACCACGACATGCCACCTAATATTGTTGAAACAAAAACTGACAAATATATTATGGACACTGAGCAGGAGGTACAAGACAAAGCTGTCACTAGAGATAGGAGAGGCCATTACATCATTCCCTATCGTAAGAGCCCTGGGTCAGATGGATTCAATAATAGATTTTATAAGATGTTTGCACCCCAGTTATTATCATTTTTACCCAAAGTGTTCAATATTAACTCAGAAGACTCTCCCTTTACCCCCAATCACTTGAGGCTGACATAACGGTTTTAGCAAAGCCTGGAACCAAATGTCTGCCCCTCATTTTCATCCAATATCATTAATTAACTTAAAGGTCAAAATATTCTCTAAAGTAATTACAACCCGGCTCTCCCACTACCTACCCTCAATTGTTAGCAACCATCAGTATGACTTCATTAAAAGTAGAGACGCTCGTGAAAATACAGATAAAATGTTAATTTCACATGCAAAAAAACAGGGGATCCCAATGTGCCTTGTTTATGTTGACTTTGAAAAAGCATTCCACAAAATGCATTGGACTTTCTTGAAAATCACCCAACAACAAATTGAGTTGGACCCTTTCTTGTTATCTAACATTCTATCCTTATACACTGACTCTAAAGCGATAGGGTAGACGACCTTCTATCTGACACATTTTCTATTAAAAATGGTGCAAGGCAAGGGTGTCCCTTATCACCTCTTCTATACACATCGGTGATGGAACTTTTAGTAGAGGACAACATAGTGGGCAGTATGAGGGCATAGTGTGAAAAGATTCACAGAATGGATATTGAGAGGGGGCAGTGTGAAATGGGGACACAGTATGGAGAGAGGTTAGCATGGCGGAGGGGACAGTGTCTGGGGGAAAAATATAGCGGTGACAGCCATGGTATAGGCCATGGTTCATAACGCCGGATGGTGTGACAGTTATAGCCGATAATGGCAGATAATGTGGTGGGTGTAGCTCATTAAGGCGGACAGTGTGGAGGACATATACTATAGGCTTATTTAGGTCAATAATAACGATAATAATTAATATATATATAATATATCGTCCGTGCCTTCATTTATCTCCTATTTGAATTCCACTGATCTCAATCTGAGATTCTCAGTCTCTCCAGGGTAACCACTCCTTTTCTTGATTTATATCTCCAAGGTGATCCTGTGGCTCGTACAGTTCATACGTCGTTATACAGAAAGGATATTTCGGGTAACCCCATTCTCTTGACATCTATCTGGCAACCTATTCTTACTAGTAAGTCGATCCCATATGGCCAGTTAGTGCGTGCGCGACGTATTTACTCCAGTGACCAAATATTTAATGTGGAGAAAGAAATAGTGTGCAATAGATTGAGAGACAGAGGACACAAAACGTCTACTGTTAACTCAACGCTTAATAAAGTACTAAAAGATACCCATCTAGGAATCAGGCTTAGGGGAAAAAACCTCACAGAATATATATAGAAGCAAGAGAGAGTTAACAAATACCATAGAGTAGATGCCCTTAAAAAATTTGATTTTATTTAGAATAATGAAAACAAATAAGTAAATTGGATAATAACATAGAGGCTGCTGAGGAAACGTGCCAGGAGATGCTGGTACATACAAGCCGCATGGAGTCATTTGTATTACATAGACAGTCCAGACATCAATCCTAAGGTAATAAAATACTAAGGGTTAAACATCCCCAACAAGTTTACACCGGAGAGACTTTGGTATGAGAACATGTACTTACAGATGTGTAAAGCTGCCTGCTATAACGTCCCCACCGCCCCAACGCACGTTCCGTTTAGAACTTGATCAGGAGGCCTGTTATGGGAGGGGTAGACGCCATTATATAGGACTAGTCAGCGAATCACATTGTTCGGCTAAGGTTGTGTGTGAGACAGACATGTGAATTAGAGAGGTGCATACTACTAACCGATCAATAGTAATACTTGATTAAGGGGGTGTAGGAGTCATGTGACTGATCCCATGATGAACATGTGATCTAATAGGTGAAGTGCCAAGCCCGATCTGGGCATGCGTTGTTGTCCACGATCACCATGGGGATGCTCTCGCTCGCGACCTCATGGAACATAAGTGCCGGGCTGTCGTAGAGATGGCACGTGCGCAAGTGTGCATATTGGCCGCTTGTCAGAGTACTCGTGTTGAAAAAAGAAATGCGCATACGCACAAGGGCTGGGATGGAATCACATAGATGCATGTTAACTCCTGTGTATAGAAATAAGTCATCATGGTAAGTGTATAAGTCAGAATATCACAGGCACAGTTATATCACATAGTGTACTATGGTGTATTAAAGAAAATGGATTTGGTACACGTATCATAAAGATAGCATTAAAACATAACCTTTAATATCAAAGATAAATACAAAAGCTACCAAAAGATAAAGTGAGAAAAGTGCAAACATAAGAAATTCACTAAATCCAATTGTCACAGACTATATGTAGCGGCATCTGTATATATCCGGTAACAAATTCAAATACATATATACATGCAACTATTCCCAGTCCTGAAATATCAAAATGACTGGACACCAAAATATACTGGACCACATGAATACAACTGTGACCACAGAATGCCAACAAGCAAGCCTTCTTGTTAGAGGATAGATTAAGCCAAGATTTTAAACTATAAAGCAAAAAAAACCTCTGCCCTGTATGGGTTATCAAGAAGAATTAAATACTCATGCACATAATACTGACACATTTTTTTTGCTGTTTATATTGAATTTTTGGAGACCTTGAGTCTCCTTTAGTGGCTTTGCTGGATAGTGTAGAGTAGGACTTGTAAGCGTGGGGACCTTTGGCGCAGGTTACAAGCTTACGTATTTTGGCCAAAATATTAACTAATACCCCACTATTTTTCTATTTTTTGCAATTTATTTTTCGGGTGCAGCCAGGCCCAGGCACGTCTGGTCTTGCATGAGGGGTGTTCACACTGGTGCGATTTGAGAGTGTACTGGCCAGCCCGCCTATTCGAATAGTAGGGGCGTGATTAATAGGCTTTGAACCACACACTGTGCAGTATCCTTGTGTGAACGGCGCCCTATGCGGGCTTCTATTGTGCAATTGTATGCTGGACAGTCACCCCCTCCTTGGATGGGTATGTGGAGAGTGGCTGTTTAATCTGGTATTTTGCACCTGTACTGCTAACATCTTGCTTTAATGGGCTGGCTGCACCCTGTAGTGCATTTGTTCTGAGATCTGGGCAGGTGAGTGTTGCTGCCTTTTTTTTGCTGTTTATATTAAGCCAAGATTTTAAACTATAAAGCAAAAAACCTCTGCCCTGTATGGGTTATCAAGAAGAATTAAATACTCATGCACATAATACTGACATAATAAATGTGGAATAAATCCAACCATACATAAAATTGAGTATAATATGGAACAATCTCACCAATATATGTAGTAGACGTCAGCTGTCAGATGTCCCTTTTCTGTGAGCCAGGTACATCAAGAAAAAGAAGGGGTTTCACCCTATTGAGCCCTGTCAGAGCTAGCATATCCTGACCCCCATGACTCCTGCCCTTACAAGGGCAGTCCACATCTGACCCTCAAGGAAACAAGCCCTATAATGTCCCTGTGCATCCCGACGCGTTTCTTCACTACGTGACTCTTCAGGGGACCTATTAGCACCAAATGAGCATGCTGCAGAAATGAAGACCTCACGGGCTACCTCTATAATTACAATGGATGAAGAAACCCGATCAAACGGTCTATAAATAGCAAATCGCCAAGCAGATCACGCTAACACGCTTGTGCTGGAGAGCATAATCAAATATGGCCCTTCTACTTCCGGTCCTATATAACGGGGTAAAGAGTGTGTCCAAATTAAACCCCTATGTAACACCAACGAGAAAATAAGGTTCCTGTCAGGACACCATTCAAAATAACATAACGAAGGCAAAAGGCTATTAAGCCAACCTTTATAAAGAATTATGATTTTTTTATATATATATATATATATATATATATATTGTGAGACAGTGAAGGAATATGTGGTGAATGAGGTGTATATTTCACCTAAGTACCTTGCTGACTGGTATGAGCGAAATGTGTGGCTTTGTAAACCTGGTGGTAAAGAAAGGTCACTACACCTGCCATTCAGTACACGCTTGCAGCTCAGACCTGAATCCAATCAGGTGTTGATTAGGAAGCCAGAAGTAGGTGTCTGCAAACACAATCTGAGAGCTCATTCAGTCTGGACAAGGGGTCCAGACACAGAAGGTGTCTCCAAGAGTGTGGGAGCTGTCTTTAGCCCGGACACAGGGAGGTGTCCTGGCACAAGGAAGCAGTCTCTAAGAGTGTGAGCTATCTCAGTCTGGGTGCAGGAAGTACCCCGGACACAGGAGTAGTCGCAGTGAGAATCCGTGCGAATAGCGACTGAATAGGAGGTGACCTCTCTCAAGTCTGGACATTGGAGTTGCCTTCGGACATAAAGAGGAGTGTCTGTGAAACTCCATACTGGTAACATATGTGATATGTGTTGTTTTGGGCACAGACTGGTAGAGTCTGGGTCCCGGATAGAGAGGGCCATCTATCTAAGTGTAATTAGAGGCTAGACAAGCCCAGGTTTTCTGTTTATGATTTGTTTTTATCTGTGTGCTGTGGACTTTAATAAAACTGGTTGCGGCCAGTTTTCACCAAACTGCTGTCTGAATGAACTGTTTCCGTGCCATTCTGTCTACCCAGACAGCGATCCTAGAGCTAAACCCCCCGGAAAGCTTACAATTGGCGGAGAATGCTGGGGCAGCGCAGGGCCTGGTACAGTTAGTGCTGGAGTGTGCATGCAGCACAGTGGCGAGAGACAGCATTAAAGGTGAAGTCTATTGAAATAGCAACAGAAAAAAAAAAAGTGTGTCAGCAGAAACGTCTGTTTGGAGCAGTCTTGGAGAGACAGTGGCCCTGATAGGGTCTGCAGAAAGAAAATGTATGCACAGCAAAGCTGAACTTGTTGTGAAAATGACTGTGGAATGTGCAGCAGCAAAAGAAAAGTTTGTGGAGCAGTCTTAAAGAGACAGTAGCCCTAATAGACTTTGCAAAAGAAAAAAAAAAAAAAAAAGTGGTTGCACAGCAAGGCTGAATTTTCTGTGGAAAAAAAGCTGTGTAGTGTGATGTCTTGAGTGAAGACTGCCGTTGTTAAGACAGAGAAGTCTGACAGCATGGATGACAGCATGGAGGCGCTGTTTGAACAAATGGCACAAGTTAATGTGCAACATAAGACTGCTGTGATTGAGACAGATGAGTCCGGCAGTATGGAGGAGCTCATTGAGTACCTGGTGCAGGCCCAGCGAAGCATGCAGCAGAGCATGGAGCAGCAGCGCCTGCAGCACCGGCAGCAATTCCTGCAGCAGCAGCAGGAGAATAACCGGGTGTTGGAGCAGATTGCAGCTCTCAGCACCTCGTCCAGAAGTAGTGTTGTGAAGGTACCTGCGTTGTCCGCTGTAAAGAGGGCGGTAAGACGGTCCTTGAAAAAGATGACACCTCGTGATGATGTGGAGGTATATCTCACTAGGTTTGAGAGACTGGCAGAGAAGGAGAATCTGCCCCTATCTGAATGGGCCATGATGGTCGCACCCTATCTGATTGGAGTGCCCCAGGTGGCATATGCTGACCTGAGCGAGCAGGACAGCCAAGACTATGGCAAGTTGAAAGCGGAGATTCTTACCCGGCTGAGTGTTACGGTGACAGCCCGTGCCAGGGGAGTTCGTGACTGGAGATACAGTTGGGAGTCTGCAGTCAGCAGGCCTGATTATGGAGTTGAAAAGGTGATAGTGGACCGCTACACCCAAGCACGTCCTCCTGAGGTACAGCCGTCTGAGAGGTCGTCACTTCGGAGTTCCCGGACGCTGAACTCTCGCGGTAAGAGCGTTCCAGCTGTTGGGGACATGGGGTATGCTGATAAGCGGGTTCAGGCCCGAGGGACATGTGGGTGGGAGAGTGTGATGGACAGTGTTGGAGCTGGCGTGAAATTGCAGCCAACTGTCCAATAGAGGGGAGCCTATGTGTTGTGATGATGGCAGATCCCTCTCTCCCTGCGCAGAGCCTGTGTGTGTGTCCACCTCAGCCGAAGAGACTGGACCACAGGGGTCCCCGGTGGTTGTAAGTGACTGCCCAGCACAGGCCCTCTTGGACTCAGAGAGTCCAGTGACTTCCGTATGTGACAGCCTGATTGAAAGGGACTTCATCCCTGATAAGCACCTGAGTATGGTGTGCATCCATGGAGACACCAAAGTCTACCCAGAGACTGCCGTGGACTTGGTCCCCAAACTCGGGGAGGTTTCATGTGAAGTGGGGGTAGTGAAGACCCTGGTGCACCCCGTTATATTGGGTAATGACTTTCCCCGGTCTAAGGATCTCTGGGGAAGGGTGTTTCTGATGGACAGTGTGATGAAGCTCCTACTGAGGGTGCGCAGTCCCGAGGGGCGGAGCACAGTGCTAGTGGGCCGTTAAACTTATGTGATAATGATGATGACCATGATAATATTGATAATGATAATGATGATCATGATACTGATGATGACCGTGATAAAGATGACATTTCTTTGCAGGTGATGTTGGGAGACGAGGATGGTGGTTCTCGGGAACCGAGTGTCCCTGACCTGCCTGGCTCCTGTGACAATTTTGGGAGTGAGCCGGTGCGAGACCCCACTCTTAAAACGGCACAGGAAAATGTAATTGTTCTGAGTGAGGTTCCCCAAGAGCCTGGCTCTGAGGAGAGGTTTCCTCATGCTGCCATGAACAATAACCTATTGTATAGGGACACTGAAGTCCAGGGAGAGGTCGTGAGTCAGCTCCTAGTACCTGAGCTATATAAAAGTATAGTGCTGGGGTTGTCACAGAGTCACATACTTGAGGGACCAGATGGTGAAGTTAATGTTGTGGATGACATGTTAACTAAGGTTCCAGATCAAGATGTGAATGAAAATGAATTGTATAACCCTGACAGTAAGCAGGATGTGAATGAAAATGAATTGTATAACCCTGACAGTAAGCAGGATATGAATGAAAATGAATTGTATAACCCTGACAGTGAGCAGGATGTGAATGATAATGAAGTGTATAGCCCTGATAGTGAGACAGATGTGGCTGAGAAAACGGGGTCAGATAGTGATAGTGAATTATCTGATGACCATAAAGCAACCAGTGCAAGTGAGGAAGGCATGGTAGCAGAGGAGATTGAGAGTCCTGAGAGGAAGGCTGAGGCTGACCTTGCAGTCGGACGGAGGATGGCATCTGAAGGTGTTGTACAGTTGGCCGGTTCCCTGGCGAAGACTAAGGTGAAAGACAGGACTCTGAAACTGAACACAGCACAAGTGGATGCTGTTGAAAATGAGAAGTTATCAATGTATGGTGTGGATCTGCATCAGGCCAAGGACTCTGAAGGTGACGCTGCAGAGGTGGAGAAAGCCATGGAAGTGGTGGACACCAGGCCAGGTGCCTCACCAGAGGCTGATGTCTCAAGTGAAGCTGTGAGGAACAAGACTGAAGAAACGGCCGAAGTAGTAAAAGACGTCCAACAGCTACAGGAGAAGATGCGTCTCCATGAGGTCTCTACCAAAGACATGAAGACTGATATTGTTGCATTGCGCGAGCAGCTGCAACAGTGTAAACTGGATGTGTTATCTCTTCGCCGGGAACGGGAGCGGTGCCAGCAGTTGCTACAGAGAGTACGAAGTGACAGGGAAAGTGTATACAGTACCTTGCAAGATCAAGAAAAAATGGTTGCACAGGTACCAGAGGAATTAAGTGCTTCTCAGAAAAAATTTCAAACTGTGATGAAGGAGCGTGATGAGAACCATGAGTACCTTCTTGAAAAGGACAATGAAGTAAAAGGAAGGATACAGGGAGTCTCTTCATTGCGAGAGCAAAGGCCGCAATTATACGAGGAGGTGAAAGCAGAAAAGATGATGAGCCTTGACTTGTTAGAAGATGTGGATCTCCTGGAGAAAGAAGTAAGAGCTCTGCGTCTTATGCAAAGTGAGCCTGTACAAGAAGAGGAGCTTAAATTCTGTGAAATAGAATTTACGAACCAACTGATATTTAAAAAAGTAGATGTGCTAAAAAAGGTTCAGGGGAATTAGAGAAAAGTGAAAAACCCCCTATACCTTCTGGGACAGCTGGGGACACAGGGTCAGTGCACCAAGGACAGGAGGTACGAGAGGTTCTGAGGAAGAATCAGCAGAGGTGTTCTGACGTGCCTGGTCGTATTTCTCGGTTGAGGCACTATAACGAGACTGAGGCTGGCACTAAGGTCAAGCTGAAACCGTGCAGGTCACCTGAGGTCCGCAGAGAGCATAGGCCCGGAGGGTACAGGGTAGTGCGGATGGCTCAGGTGAAGATATAGATGACAAGACTGAAGATGAAGCTAATGATGACTATGACTGGTCCGGAGTTCACTGTCTCTTTAGGATTATTGACCAGCCCTCCGGTCTGGATGACCAGCCCTCCGGTCTGGAGAAGAGGGAGGGGATATGTGAGACAGTGAAGGAATATGTGGTGAATGAGGTGTATATTTCACCTAAGTACCTTGCTGACTGGTATGAGCGAAATGTGTGGCTTTGTAAACCTGGTGGTAAAGAAAGGTCACTACACCTGCCATTCAGTACACGCTTGCAGCTCAGACCTGAATCCAATCAGGTGTTGATTAGGAAGCCAGAAGTAGGTGTCTGCAAACACAATCTGAGAGCTCATTCAGTCTGGACAAGGGTCCAGACACAGAAGGTGTCTCCAAGAGTGTGGGAGCTGTCTTTAGCCCGGACACAGGGAGGTGTCCTGGCACAAGGAAGCAGTCTCTAAGAGTGTGAGCTATCTCAGTCTGGGTGCAGGAAGTACCCCGGACACAGGAGTAGTCGCAGTGAGAATCCGTGCGAATAGCGACTGAATAGGAGGTGACCTCTCTCAAGTCTGGATATTGGAGTTGCCTTCGGACATAAAGAGGAGTGTCTGTGAAACTCCATACTGGTAACATATGTGATATGTGTTGTTTTGGGCACAGACTGGTAGAGTCTGGGTCCCGGATAGAGAGGGCCATCTATCTAAGTGTAATTTAGTGGCTAGACAAGCCCAGGTTTTCTGTTTATGATTTGTTTTTATCTGTGTGCTGTGGACTTTAATAAAACTGGTTGCGGCCAGTTTTCACCAAACTGCTGTCTGAATGAACTGTTTCCGTGCCATTCTGTCTACCCAGACAGCGATCCTAGAGCTAAACCCCCCCGGAAAGCTTACAATATATATATGTCATTGGCATGGAGGACAGATAACAGTTTTTTCTTCCATAAGGGTGGGTGACTCCAGAACAAAGAATGTTGAAAAGGTAGCAGTGAAGTGATAAAAAACTAGATATTAACAGTCCTTAGGCTACATGGAAATATTTTTATCTAAAAAGAATTACAAAGTAACACAATAAGAAAATCCTATTTATAGCAACCATAATTGTTCATTAAGTCCTCCTGGGGCCACAGTATTCAATTGGAAAATCCATCTAGTTTCGTTTTGTAAGATCAGCCTGTCCCAGTTACCACCTCTTGGTGGTTTGATAACCCTCTCGATACCAACAAATTTGATTGAATTGATGTTACCCCCCTGACAGGTATCATGTGGCGTGCAAAAAGGGTATCCCTCTCATGGGTAATGTCTCCGATGTGTTCCCCAATCCTGCGTTTAAACTCCGTAATCGTTTTTCCCACATATTCTTTACCACATACACAAGTTGCTTTGTTGATTACCCCCTTACTACTACAGTTAATGAACTCTCTGATTCTGAAATGTTTACCAGTAACATTGCTCACAAAGCTATTGCTAGGACTAATATGGGAACAGGCAGTGCAGTGGCCACACCTGAAACACCTCTTAACATCATTGGGTAACCATGTAGTACTGGAGTTTTTTTTTAAATGGCTATTGACAAGCCTATCTCTCAACGAACGACCCTTCTTATAGTAATCAATGGTCATTCAGTGAGTTCATTTCCAATGTCTGAGTCCATCAGCAAAACAGGCCAATGTTTGGCAAGAATATCAAGTACTTCTTTTGCTCCATTATCAAATGTAGTGATTATCCTCATCTCACTCTTATTTGATGTTTTTAAGGAGCTCCGTTCTGTTTTTATCTTTAGCCTCCCTATATGACCGCTTCAAAACATCAGGGGATAACTTCTCTCCAGGAACCTATATATGAGCTCCTTTGCTTGTTTTTCAAAGACCTCCTCCGTAGAACAGTTTCTGCGAACCCTGAGGTATTGGCCCTTAGGTACCCCACGCTTCAAATGTGTTGGATGACTACTTTCACCATTTGAGTAATGAGTTTGTAGCTGTGGACTTCCTATAGGTACATGTAGTAAGGACACCATCATTTTTCTTTTCGATCAGGATGTCCAAAAACGGCAGTGAGGAGGGGTTAATGACAGATGTAAGAATAAACAACAATCATTACGGTTCATAATGTCAATAAAACTTTCAACCGAATCTCTCCACATGACAAAATGTCATCTATATACCGGACCCATAGCTCAATCTGTCCAATAGCTTACACACCACTCCTGAAGACCTGAGTCTCCTCTCACCAGCCCAGGAACAAGTTGGCGTCAGCTGGGGCACAAGGGCTCCCCATTGCTGTGCCCCTGAGCTGGTGGTAAATCTTGTGGTCAAATAGGAAGAAATTCCTAGTTAGTCAGAAACAGAGTAGTCTAATAGTAAACTTGCTATGGGTCCGGGATTGACATCCCATTGTATTCAAAAAGTACCAAACTGCTTCTAAACCCTTGTCATGGGTATGGAAGTATACGGGGCCTCAACGTCTATACTACCAAGTTGTACCTCAGGGTCCACAGTCAGACCTTCCAATCTATGGAGGAGGTCCGGAGTATCTTGCACAAACGATTGGAGAGAAGTAATAAATGGTTTGAGGACACGATCCAGATATATGCCTGCATTGTGGCTAATGCTTCCAATACCTGACACAATAGGCCTTCCCTTAAGAGGGGAAAGACCCTTGTGTAATTTTGGAAAACAGAAAAAGGTAGCCACAACCGCATCTTTAGGCATTAGAAAATCAAACTCACATTTGTGAATGACCCCAGTGGAAAGGCCCTCATCCAAGATATTCTTAAATTCATTCATATATTCAGATGTAGGATTATGAGCCAAAACTTCATAACTGTCTCTATCACCAAGAAGAGTAGTACACATTGTCTCATAGTGGACAGAGTCTAGGATAACCACATTGCCACCCTTGTCAGAGGGATGTTTTTCCCCCTTGCCACATAAAAAAAATATCTATGAAGCAAACCCAATTAGTGGTCCACTACCCTTATCCCATCCTCTTGTTCATTTGAGGTGCATAGAACCTCTACATCTGCCAATGCCATGATTATATCATGAACTAAAAGTGAAATGAATGAGGCTCCATACCCTTTCCTCCTACCAACCTTTAACATGTGATTTAATGTATATGCCATAGTAATTATATATTTTTTTTCATTTCTATAGTGCCAATTTGTAAAGTTAAAAACACAAAAGTTGAGCTTGGTCTACTTGGTATGCATGCAGTACATAACGCATGTTCACATTGGCCATAAAACATAAAACCTACAAGACAAAATGAGCAAAAACTCTGCTGTAACTAAACAAGTAAAAAGCAAAAGCTCACTTAAATAATATAGAGTTCTTAGTAATACTGTTTTTGATCAAAAATAGCATATAAACCATTCCACCAGGACAAGGAAATGGGACAGTCCTACACTGTCTGACATTAAAAACCTTATCATGTGTCAAAGATGACCTCTGTGTGTGAATAAGGGCAGACAAAAGGACCCGATCCCAAACAGTGGACACCAGTCAGGAGGAGCTTTTAACTAAAATTACCAGCTCAGGAGATATAGGAAAGATGTATATCTTTGTACCAATGTGATGAACGGCACACGCACGACGGCTGCTGCCGTCTGACCCAATGTGTCAGGAATAATCTGCAGGGATTTATAATTATCCCACTTCCACTTAGGAACTTGCAGCTCTCGGGCGCCCCTTTTAGCCTCAGGTCAGTCAGGGAACTGCACCTGGGATAATTAGTCACCAGACGGGCCGCTTGGATGTGTGCTGGCTATGGGGCACGCTGCAGTGAGGGAATTATAATTACTCCGGGTCGCAGCCAGGCAATACACTTATAAAACCCGCTCCGTCACTGCCAACGCCACCCCACAGTTCAACACTTTACACCCCTTCTTTTAGCTGCCACCAGCTACGATTTTCTTAATGAACAATTTATCAAGAGGGTCCGTAGCAACCCCGAATTAGTAGCGTAGTTACTTCAGGCACGTGCTAATTCATTTATAGAGCAGGAGAACCAAACTAATAATTTTATATGTTTATTCCTAAAATGCAGGCAGTGTTTATACAGTATAAAAAGATATAACAAGCTGAGACAATACAATTATGTACAATGCAATTTAAAATAAAACAGGGTTAAAGGTGAAAAACTTACATGGCAATTGATTAATTGCAGGCAAGACAAGCTGGGGGGAGGAGCCACACGTCATAGTTCATTTGGAGATCTTTCAGTCAGGTCATCTCCAGCTAGATTGGGCAGGGGGCTAGTTTGCACCCCTGGCTTGGGACCTCACAAAAGAGGCTGGTTTTCTGGCCACCTCCCATAGCTCGAAGTTACAGTTTTAAGCTCTGGAAATTTATAATACCCATAACTCGGCTTGAGGACTTAACAGAATAATGGCAGATCTATCAGTGATCTTATTCTGAAATGACTGTTCTAATGAGTCCAAACTCAGAGATAGTCCACTGTGCACTAGAGTATTTCATATCTGTGGTTCCGTTGTACTTACGAATTCACCAGTACCACGGGAACGACGCCTGATGGACGCATGATTCAGAACAGTAGCTTTGTGTCTCTAACATAAGCTCCCCGTGTCATGTATAGTGTACAGTTCCTATAACGTCTTGTGCTTGGGTGCGAGGAAAACACATGAGACACAGGTTGATATGAAATGACTTGTATTACTTCATACAAGCATGCAGAAAAGGTCACACAGTTTGCAGGAACAGAGGCAGGAGACACAGCAGGCCAGAGTGACTTCAAGCTCTACAATAACTCTCCAAAGCAGGTTCAGGATCTCTTCTCTGTACCGTAATTCCTCTGCAAACATGGATTCACCAGACAGCAGGTTTCCAGAGTCCAAAAGTGTTCCAAAGTTCCTCAGTAGGAAATAGCTGGAGTCCAAAAAATCCTAGGTTTCCAGGAGTCAGGTCACAGGCTGACTGAAGCTTGATTCAGGAGCACTGATTGTTCAGCTGAGGCTGCTTAAGAAGCAAGAGGAGAGAATCAGGGCGGGAACATGAAAGCTGGAACCTCCATATTAACTGAGGGCAAGATAGCTGCAGCAAGACAGAAAGCAAAATGGCCGACGGAAAACTGAGTTTCAAGGAACATGTCAAAAGAGACAAAGAACCTTACATTACTCCCCCCTTAGGGACAACCTCCGGATGACCTCAGACCAGGCTTGTCAGGGTACCTCTGATGAAACTGGCGGAGCAGGCGAGAGCATTTACATTATTGACTGGCTCCCATGAGTTGTCCTCCACTGGGTAGCCCTGCCATTTAATCAAATATTGCAACTGATTTCTGTACAACCTGGAATCTAGAATCCTTTCCACCATAAATTCTTCCTGACCATCGACCAGCACTGGGTCAGGGCAAGGAGAAGAGCGTCCAGGAAACGTATTGGGTGTTGCAGCCTTTAGTAGGGATACATGAAAGACAGGGTGGATTCTCATAGTTCTGGGCAGTTGAAGACGACAAGCAACAGCACTTATAATCTTACTGATCTTATAAGGTCCAATGTACTTATGTCCCAATTTAGACGATGGAATCTTTATTTTAAGATTTCTGGTTGACAGCCAGATCAAATCTCCTACCTTGAAAGCTGGTGCAGGTTTACGAAATGTATCTGCTGCTTTCTTGTACCTTTCCTGAGCCAATTCTAGATTTTCCTTTAGAAGATCCATATTCTTTTGTAAAGAAGTGATTCTTTCAGCCACTGCCGGCAAGGGCGTATCTATGGGAACTCGAGGAAGAATGTTAGGATGATAACCTAGATTGGAGTAAAAAGGAGACTGCTTAGTGGAGGCGCTCTGAGAGTTGTTATAAGAGAACTCAGCCAGTGGAAGTAGATCCACCCAATCATCTTGTAGGTGGCAGATAAAGCAGCGGAGATACTGCTCCAGGGTCTGATTGGTTCGTTCTGTCTGTCCATTAGTCTGGGGATGAAAAGCAGAAGAAAGGTTTACTTTAATGTCCAATGCGGCACAGATATTTTGCCAAAACCTTGAAGTGAATTGCACCCCTCGATCCGAAATGACCTCATCCGGTACTCCATGTAAGCGAAACACATTCTTAATCATTAAGTCTGATGTCTGTTTTGCAGTGGGTAAACCGACACAAGGGATAAAATGAGCTGCCTTTGTTAGACGATCAACCACCACTAGAATGGTGTTCTTCCCTTGAGAGGTTGGTAACTCCACAATGAAGTCCATAGAAATGGATCCCCACGGCGGGACGGGGTGGGAAGAGGTTGTAACAGACCAGTTGGTGAGGAGCGAGGTGTTTTGCATCTTGCACAGACTTCACATGAAGTGACATAGTTTAAAACATCTTTCCTGTAAGTGGGCCACCAAAAGAAACGAGAAAGAAATTCTTGTGTCTTTAGAATTCCCCTATGCCCGGCTATCTTGGAATCATGGATGAGTTGCAATACTCTCAATCTGACTGTTTCAGGTATATACAGACGTTGTCCCTGAATCCACACACCATTCTTAAAACAAGACTTACGTCCCTTGGGGGTTGAGCCAACAAAGAATCCGCATGGTATGCTTCCTTGATGTCCTTAAGTAGGTCTTGATTATGAATCACTCCCAGGAATCTAGAGTCAGGAAGAATAGTCTTAGGAGGAGTAAGTGGACGTGTCTCTGCTGAATGAATCCTAGAGAGTGCATCAGCCTTTCCATTGCGCGATCCTGGTCTATAAGAAATTACAAAATTAAATTGGTTTAGGAAAAGATTCCAGCGAGCCTGGCGAGGAGTCAGGCACTTAGCCGACCTGATAAATTCAAGGTTACGATGGTCTGTCAGGACGACTATTTGCTGTGCAGCTCCCTGAAGAAGGTGTCTCCATTCCTTGAAGGCGGCAATAATGGCCAACAATTCTCTATTGCCCACATCTTAGTTCCTCTCAGCCGAAGACAACTGCTGGGAAAAGAAGGCACAGGGATGCCAGACATTCTTCTCACCTGTTCTCTGAGAGAGTATAGCTCCAACGGCACAGTCTGAAGCATCCACCTCTATTATGAAGGCAAGCTCGGGGTTGGGATGTACTAAGATAGGTGCGGTGGTAAATTTATCCTTTAAACAGGAAAATGCTTCCTGCGCTTGCGGGTCCAGAAGAACCTAGACTGTTTCCGGGTAAGTTGGGTGATAGGTGACACTACCTCAGAGAAATTCCTAATGAAACGTCTATAGAAGTTGGCAAACCCGATGAAGCGCTGCACCTCCTTCACATTTCTAGGAATTGGCCAATCCTTGATGGCTTGGGTCTTGCTTCCATCCATACTAATCCCTTGCGTAGATAGTACATACCCCAGAAATTGAATTTCGGTCCTATGGAATTCACACTTTCAAGTTTGATGTAGAGATGGTTTTGTCTTAGGCGTTCTAAGACCATTCTCACATGTCCATGATGTTCCTCTGTGGAGTTAGAAAAAATTAGAATATCATCCAGATAAATCACCACAAATGTATCTAGGAGATCCCTGAAGATGTCATTCACCAAGTGTTGGGAAGTGGCTGGGGCGGTACTCAGACCAAAAGGCATAACTAGATATTCAAAGTGTCCATAGCGTGACCTGAATGCAGTCTTCCATTCATCCCCAGGTCTAATACGGACCAAGTTATAGGCCCCACGGAGATCCAGTTTAGAGAAAATTTTGGCGTGCCGCACTCTCTCCAACAACTCAGGGATTAAAGGCAATGGATAACGGTTTCTAATAGTAACCTTATTGAGTTCCCTATAGTCTATGCAGGGTCTCAGAGATCCATCTTTCTTCTTCACAAAGAAGATGGGTGCACCTGCGGGAGATGAAGAGGGGCGTATGAAGCCTTTGGCTAGATTTTCATCTATGTAGTCCTTCAAAGCTTTTAGCTCGGGCCCCGCTAGGGGTAGATCTTACCAAAAGGTATCTCGGCACGAGCAAGTTTATCCTTAATCAGTGGAGACAACCCTTTCCGAAAAATAGATTTTTTGGCGGAAGTGTCCCAAGTGGTATCAAGAGCCCATCTCCTGAAATCCAGGGCATATTCGGCTACTGAACGCTTACCTTGGCGCAAAGTTAACATGGCTGCTTCAGCTGTTGCACCTCGATTGGGGTCATCAAACACCTGCCCCATGGCTGAAATAAAAGCATCAAAGTGATTCAAACAATCATCCTCAGTCTCAATCAGAGGGTTTGCCCACATCAAAGCCTTATTGGTAAGCAACATGATTATAGTAAGCACTTTGGATCGTTCAGTGGGAAATTGTGAAGCATGTGCAGAGAAAAATAGATTGCATTGGTTAATAAATCCCCTGAATTTCTCACGTTCACCGCCAAAACGAAAAGGAGGTAACTTGGGGATACCAGAACTCGGGGTTATGGCAGGAGCCTGGACTCGTTCCTCTAGAGCCTCAATCCTGGCTCGTAATTCCTGGGTAGTTTGTCCAAACACTTGCAAATTATGATTAGTGAGGTCCTGTAGGCTTGCAAAACGGGTCTTTATAGTCTGTATATCTGCAAGGATTGTATCAGTCACTCCGCAAAGCTCCTTTATGCGGGCCTCCATCTTCCAGATCTTTTAAGGCAGAAGTGCTGGAAGGAGAAGAGAAAAGGAAAAAAAAAAAAAAAACAATAGTGTTTACCTGTGGTAACACTCCAGAGTAACATTTAAGGGAATGCGCTCACCTGGAATGGTTGTGAGAAGTCACAACCACTGTCATCACAGAAGGTATTAAACGGACATCTGATATCCACAGTCACAGCAGACATGGCTTTCCCAGACCCAGCAGACACTAAACATTGGCTCCTGAATCTTGTCATGTATAGTGTACAGTTCCTATAGCGTCTTGTGCTTGGGTGCGAGGAAAACACATGAGACACAGGTTGATATGAAATGACTTGTATTACTTCATACAAGCATGCAGAAAAGGTCACACAGTTTGCAGGAACAGAGGCAGGAGACACAGCAGGCCAGAGTAACTTCAAGCTCTACAATAACTCTCCAAAGCAGGTTCAGGATCTCTTCTCTGTACCGTAATTCCTCTGCAAACATGGATTCACCAGACAGCAGGTTTCCAGAGTCCAAAAGTGTTCCAAAGTTCCTCAGTAGGAAATAGCTGGAGTCCAAAAAATCCTAGGTTTCCAGGAGTCAGGTCACAGGCTGACTGAAGCTTGATTCAGGAGCACTGATTGTTCAGCTGAGGCTGCTTAAGAAGCAAGAGGAGAGAATCAGGGTGGGAACATGAAAGCTGGAACCTCCATATTAACTGAGGGCAAGATAGCTGCAGCAAGACAGAAAGCAAAATGGCCGACGGAAAACTGAGTTTCAAGGAACATGTCAAAAGAGACAAAGAACCTTACACCCCGCGAGTTATGACCAAAAGAATGAATTCCCATGATAAGCTATAGGACAGACTGCAGGTCTGAGGAGACAAAGAACATTCCTGAGGTGGGGGCGAAAGGAAGGAGCGAGTAACAGGGGGAGAGAAGGAGGAAGTTTGCAGGCTGAGGGCTGTTATGTTTAGGTAGCTGAGGAGAAAACTCAAAAACGGCAATACACCAGAGAGGCTTGAACCTATTGGATTGCAGTAACCTGAACTAACCACACAACTAGAGGTAACCGTGGAGCGTTCCTACGTTGATCCTAGACGCCTCGTCACAGCCTGAGAGATAACTACACCTAAAAGCAGAAAGATGAAAGCTATCTGCCCCGGAGCAGATCCCCAAAGAAAATAGGAAGCCCCCAAACATGTAATGGCGGTTAGACAAGAAGAAGCACGGACATACAGTCATGGCCAAAAGTTTTGAGAATGACACAAATATTGTATTTTCACATGATCTGCTGCCCTCTGGTTTTTATGTGTGTTTTGACAGATGTTTTTATCACAGACAGAAATATGATAATTGCAAACATATGAGTAACAAAAGCTTATATTGACAGTTAGAATGAGTTAATGCAGCAAGTCAATATTTGCAGTGTTGACCCTTCTTCTTCAGGACCTCTGCAATTCTCCCTGGCATGCTCTCAATCAACTTCTGGACCAAATCCTGACTGATAGCAGTCCATTCTTGCACAATCAATGCTTTCATTTTGTCAGAATTTTTAGGCTTTTGTTTGTCCACCCGTCTCTTGATGATTGACCACAAGTTCTCAATGGGATTAAGATCTGGGAGTTTCCAGGCCATGGACCCAAAATCTCTATGTTTTGTTCCCTGAGCCATTTAGTTATCACCTTTGCTTTATGGCAAGGTGCTCCATCATGCTGGAAAAGGCATTGTTGATCGCCAAACTGCTCTTGGAGGGTTGGGAGAAGTTGCTCTTGGAGGACATTCTGGTACCATTCTTTATTCATGGCTGTGTTTTAAGGCAAGACTGTGAGAGAGCTGTGTTGTGAATGGGTTTGAGATGAGTTCTGAGCAGAGGCTTCCTCTGGTGGTTACAAGCGGTGCTGGTCTGTCCAGTGAAGATTGTGAGGACTGGGAATCAGGTGTTACTGACTGGTCTTATATAAGGGAGTCACCTTCCCATCAGGGTTGCCGGTGATCAATTGTTCTGGTCTGAATCCTTCATTCCTGTTTCCCTTGTAGCCTGCTCTGTCGTGTCTGCATCTCCTGCTAACAGATAAGACATTTTCTTCTTTTTGTTTTTGTGCTATATTTTTGCATTTTTGTCCTGCACTTCTGTGGGGGCCTTCAGGGTCCCCTCCGGGGGCTTTTGCCCTCTCAGTTTAGTTCAGCCACTTATGTATGTACTTTTGCTTTTTCCAGTTTTTTCAGTGGCTGCTGTTTTGATTTTGTTACACTAGAGAACTAATTTAGGTGGTAGAGGTCGTGTGATCTCAGGTGTTTTTGAAATTAGTGGTGTTGGTGCTTTTCAGGGTTTTCTGGGATTGCAGTAAGTACCCTTCCTGTCCTTTTCTATTTAGTTAGTTTTGGCCCCAGCGTTTGCTCATACTATTTTCTTTCTGTGTCAGTATTTCATCTTGTCTAACCGCCATTACATGTTTGGGGGCTTTCTATTGTCTTTGGGGTTCTGCTCCGGGGCAGATAGCTTTCCTATATCTATCTTTAGGTGTAGTTAGTCTCTCAGGCTGTGACGAGGCGTCTAGGACCAACGTAGGAACGCTCCACGGCTGCCTCTAGTTGTGGTGGTTAGTCAGGGTACTGCAATCTCATAGTTTCCAACTGCTCTGGTGTATTGCCTTTTTTTTTACCTGCACTCCTCAGCTACGAAATCATAACAGTATCACCGGCCAAAACTGAAAATTGTGTGGTACTCACAGAAGGGAAAAATATTGTGAAAGAAAAAAAAAAAAAAAAAAAAAAGGTTGTCAGAGTTGTCAGAGATATTTTTCTGTTTGTTGCATTTTTTTTTTTTTTTTTTCCCTCTGTATCTCTGGGTGCTGGGGAGGATTTTTTCTCTCAATGGAGTTTGCACAGTTGTCTGGCCGTGTGGATCAGCTTGCCACTGAGGTTCAGAGTATTGCTACCTATCTTGCTAGGTTGCCTGTTGTGGAACCTAGGATTCCCATGCCAGATTTGTTTTTAGGGATCGAGCTAAGTTTCAGAATTTCAAAAATAATTGTAAATTGTTTTTTGCCTTAAAATCTAAGTCCTCAGGGAACGCAGCGCAGCAGGTTCAAATTATCATCTCTCTCCTGCGCGGCGATCCTCAGGATTGGGCTTTTTCCCTGACACCTGGGGATCCTGTTTTGAGTGATGTTGATGCATTTTTTCAGGCTTTGGGGTTATTGTACGATGAGCCTAATGTCACTGATCAAGCTGAAAAAGCCTTGTTGGCATTAAATCAGGGGCTTGATGACGCTGAGTTATACTGTCAGAGATTCCGTAGGTGGGCAGTCCTGACCAAATGGAATGACGATGCTTTGGCAGCCCATTTCCGGAAGGGTCTGTCAGATAATGTAAAGGATGTTATGGTGGGATTCCCTGTCCCCTCTGGTCTCAATGATTCTATGTCATTAGCGATTCAAATTGACAGACGTTTGCGTGAGCGGAGAAGTATGCATGGAATGGTGTTGCCTTGTGAACCAGCTTCTGAACCCATGCAGTGTGATAGAGTGGTGTCTGGGGCACAGCGTCATGAGTTTCGAAAGCGCAATGGGTTATGTTTCTACTGTGGTGATGCCTCTCATGCTATTTCAGTCTGCGCTAAGCGGGGAAGACGTTTTGCACGCTCAGTTGTCTTGGGTAGTGTTCAGACTAAGTTTTTATTAACTGTCACTCTGATATGCTCTCTGTCCTCATTTTCTGCTCAGGCTTTCGTTGATTCTGGAGCAGCTATTAACCTGATGGATTATGATTTTGCTAGACGTTGTGGGTTTCCCTTGATACCCCTACAGAAGTCTATTCCCCTACTGGGGATCGATTCTACCCCTTTGGCTGAGATAAACCCCAGTTTTCTACTCAGGTGATAATGAGGGTTGAACCTGATCACCAGGAGTGCTGCAAATTTTTGGTTCTGTATAATCTGCATGACATTATCGTGCTGGGTTTCCCTTGGTTATAGTCTCATAATCCTGTTTTGGATTGGAAATCTGTGTCTGTAACCAGTTGGGGCTGCCAATGTGTTAATACCAACACTCCTGTTTTTTCTGCCTCCCCCCAGGCTCAGGATGTTACTGACTTTTTGATTGATTTTTCTGATGTGTTTAGCGAAAGTAAATCTGCATCCTTGCCTCCCCATAGGAGCTATGACTGCGCTATTGAATTAGTGCCGGGTAGTAAATTCCCTAAGGGTCGCCTTTTTAACTTGTCTGTACCTGAACATGACGCTATGCGGTCTTATATCAAGGAATCATTGGAGAAGGTCATATCAGACCATCCTCTTCACCCTTAGGTGCCGGTTTTTTCTTTGTGGCCAAAAAGGATGGTTCATTGAGGCCGTGTATTGATTATCGTCTCTTGAACAATATTACTGTGAAATATCAATACCCGTTACCCTTGATTTCTGACCTGTTTTCCAGGGTGAAAAACGCTACTTGGTTTACCAAGCTTGACCTCAGGGGGGCGTATAACCTTATTCGCATTAAGCACGGGGATGAATGGAAGACGGCATTCAATACCCCTGAAGGGCATTTTGAGTACCTGGTGATGCCCTTTGGGCTCACTAATGCTCCTTCCGTCTTCCAGTCCTTCATGAATGACATTTTCAGGGATTTTGTGAACAAATTTCTGATTGTTTATTTGGATGATATCTTGATTTTTTCTAATGACTGGGACTCTCATGTGAAACATGTTCGAGCTGTATTCCAGATTTTGAGAGAGAATGCTCTGTATGTGAAGGGATCAAAGTGTCTTTTTGGCGTACAGAGGATCTCATTTCTGGGATTCATTTTGTCCCCATCTGTTATTGAAATGGACCCGGTCAAGGTTCAGGCCATCTGTGATTGGGTCCAACCTACTTCATTAAAGGCTCTTCAGAGATTTTTGGGTTTTGCCAATTTTTATCGTAAATTTATTGGTAATTTCTCGGTTATTGTTAAACCATTAACTGATTTGACCAGAAAGGGTTCTGATGTGGTGAATTGGCCTCCTGAGGCAGTCTCTGCATTTCAGGAACTTAAGCAGAGATTCACTTCTGCTCCTGTTCTACGGCAGCCTGATGTTTCTCTGCCATTTCAGGTGGAGGTTGATGCCTCTGAAATTGGGGCAGGTGCCGTTTTGTCCCAAAAAGATCCAGAGACCTCTAAAAGTAACCCTTGTGCCTTTTTCTCTCGAAAATTTTCTCCTACTGAACGTAATTATGACGTGGGTAATCGGGAGTTATTGGCCATGAAGTGGGCTTTTGAAGAGTGGAGACATTGGCTGGAGGGAGCCAAACATCAGGTGGTGGTCCTTACGGACCATAAGAATCTGGTCTATCTGGAATCTGCCAAGCGACTCAATCCTAGACAGGCCAGGTGGGCCTTGTTTTTCACATGTTTTAATTTTTGTGGTTTCCTTTCTTCCTGGCACTAAGAATGTTAAGGCGGATGCCCTCTCGAGGAGCTTCCTTGCGGACTCTCCTGAGTTATCTGATCCTTCTGTTATTTTGAAAGAGGGTGTAGTTCTTTCCGCCATCTCGCCCAATTTGAGACTTGCTCTGGAGGGGTGTCAGGAGGATAGGCCCGAGCGCTGCCCGGTTGGAAAATTGTTTGTCCCGGATCAGTGGAAAAAGAGTGTGATGTCTGAGATTCATTGTTCCGCATTGGCTGGGCATCCCGGAATTTTTGGTACCAGAGACTTGGTTAGTCGGTCCTTTTGGTGGCCTACCTTGTCTCGTGATGTCAGGGAATTTGTGCAGTCCTGCGGGACTTGCTCTCGCTCCAAGCCTTGCTCTCGCTCTAGTGGTTTGTTGATGCCATTGCCTGTGCCCAAGAGACCATGGACCCATATCTCTATGGATTTCATTTCCGACCTTCCTGTTTCTCAGAGAATGACCACCATCTGGGTAATTTGTGATAGGTTTTCCAAGATGATACATCTTGTGCCATTACCTAAGTTGCCTTCCTCCTCTGAATTGGTGCCGTTGTTCCTTCAGCACGTGGTTCGTTTACACGGCATTCCTGAGAACATTGTGTCTGACAGAGGAGTCCAGTTTGTTTCCAGATTTTGGAGGACTTTTTGTTCTAAACTGGGTGTTCAATTGTCTTTCTCCTCGGCATTTCATCCTCAGACCAATGGTCAAACTGAGAGAACAAACCAGACATTGGAGACTTATCTAAGATGCTTTGTGTCTGCTGATCAGGATGACTGGGTCTCTTTTTGCCTTTGGCTGAGTTTGCTCTTAATAATAGGGCTAGCTCTGCCACTTTGATGTCTCCGTTTTTCTGTAATTCTGGGTTTCACCCTCGATTTTCTTCAGGACAGACGGAGGCTTCTGTCTGTCCAGGTGTTGACTCTGTTGTGGAGCGTATGCAACGGATTTGGGACCAGGTAGTGGAGAGGTTGTCCCTCTCTCAGGAGAAGGCCCAGCGTTTGCTAACCGGCATAGGACTGATGGTCCTCAGTTTAAAGTGGGGGACTTGGTCTGGTTGTCCTCAAAGAATATTCCTATGAGAGTGGCATCTCCTAAATTTAAGCCTAGGTTCATTGGACCTTATAAGATCATGGAGATTATTAATCCTGTTTCTTTTCGTTTGCTTCTTCCAGGGACATTTAAGATCCATAACGTGTTCCACAAGTCCTTGTTGAAGAGGTTTGTTGAGCCAGTGGTTCCTGCTGCTGTGCCTCCTGACCCTGTTTTGGTTGAGGGCAATCTGGAGTATGTGGTTGAGAAAATATTAGATTCTCGTTTTTCTAGACGGAAACTCCAGTATTTGGTTAAATGGAGAGGTTATGGTCAGGAAGACAATTCTTGGTGTTTGCTTCGGACATCCATGCTAGGAGACTTATCCGTGCGTATCATAGAACTCATCCTGACCGGCCTGGTTGCTCAGGTGAGGGCTCGGTGACCCCTCCTCAAGGGGGGTACTGTTGTGAATGGGTTTGAGATGAGTTCTGAGCAGAGGCTTCCTCTGATGGTTACAAGCGGTGCTGGTCTGTCCAGTGAAGATTGTGAGGACTGGGAATCAGGTGTTACTGACTGGTCTTATATAAGGGAGTCACCTTCCCATCAGGGTTGCCGGTGATCAATTGTTCTGGTCTGAATCCTTCATTCCTGTTTCCCTTGTAGCCTGCTGTGTCGTGTCTGCATCTCCTGCTAACAGATAAGACATTTTCTTCTTTTGTTTTTGTGCTATATTTTTGCATTTTTGTCCTGCACTTCTGTGGGGGCCTTCAGGGTCCCCTCCGGGGGCTTTTGCCCTCTCAGTTTAGTTCAGCCACTTATGTATGTACTTTTGCTTTTTCCAGTTTTTTCAGTGGCTGCTGTTTTGATTTTGTTACACCAGAGAACTAATTTAGGTGGTAGAGGTCGTGTGATCTCAGGTGTTTTTGAAATTAGTGGTGTTGGTGCTTTTCAGGGTTTTCTGGGATTGTAGTAAGTACCCTTCCTGTCCTTTTCTATTTAGTTAGTTTGGGCCCCAGCGTTTGCTCATACTATTTTCTTTCTGTGTCAGTATTTCATCTTGTCTAACCGCCATTACATGTTTGGGGGCTTTCTATTGTCTTTGGGGTTCTGCTCCGGGGCAGATAGCTTTCCTATATCTATCTTTAGGTGTAGTTAGTTTCTCAGGCTGTGACGAGGCGTCTAGGACCAACGTAGGAACGCTCCACGGCTGCCTCTAGTTGTGGTGGTTAGTCAGGGTACTGCAATCTCATAGTTTCCAACTGCTCTGGTGTATTGCCTTTTTTTTTACCTGCACTCCTCAGCTACCAAATCATAACAGAGCTGATTCCCTTGGCTGAGAAACAACCCCACACATGAATGGTTTCAGGATGCTTAACAGTTGGCATGAGACAAGACTGGTGGTAGCGCTCACCTTGTCTTCTGCGAATGAGGCGTTTTCCTGATGTCCCAAACAATCGAAAAGGGGATTCATCAGAGAAAATAACTTTACCCCAGTCCTCAGCAGTCCACTGCCTGTACCTTTTGCAGAACATAAGTCTGTCCATGATGTTTTTTCTGGAGAGAAGTGGCTTCTTTGCTGCCCTCCTTGAGACCAGGCCTTGCTCCAAGAGTCTCCGCCTCACACTGCGTGCAGATGCACTCACACCTGCCTGCTGCCATTCCTGAGCAAGCTCTGCACTGCTGGTAGCCCGATCCCGCAGCTGAAACACTTTTAAGAGACGGTCCTGGCGCTTGCTGGTCTTTCTTGGGCGCCCTGGAGCCTTTTTGGCAACAATGGAACCTCTCTCCTTGAAGTTCTTGATGATGCGATAGATTGTTGACTGAGGTGCAATCTTTCTAGCTGCGATACTCTTCCCTGTTAGGCCATTTTTGTGCATTGCAATGATGACTGCACGTGTTTCTTTAGAGATAACCATGGTTAACAGAAGAGAAACAATGATGCCAAGCACCAGCCTCCTTTTAAATTCCAGGGGGGATTTTTACTTAATCAGACAGTTGATCTCCACCATGTCCTCATCAAACCCACACCTGTTAAGGGAATCACTGAAAAGAGTTAGCCCCCCTTTTAAGCAGGGGGCAATTTTTGAAATTTTTTGGGGATAAAGTTCATTTCTACCAAATATTGACTTTGCAAGTTTTTTCGTTAAGCTGTCACTCTTTAAACATCTGAGTATATGAAAATTTTGCCATTAAAAAAGGAAGCAGTAGATTTGTAAAAAAATTTTTGTGTCATTCAAAAAATTTTTTTGGCATGACGAGACAGAAAATAGAATACAAACGGGGGGGGCCCAAATCTTTAGACAGAAAATACGGAAAAAGAATTCAGTGCAATCCAACAAAAAACCCTAAAAAATAAAACTTTCTGATTGCAAAAACACCTGAATCACACATCCCCCCCACCTAAATCAATCCGGTGTAACAAACTAAGCCCACCACTGAAAAAAACGGGAAAAAGCAAATTAAAAAATAACAGGGCTACAGATAAATGAGGGGGGCAACCCCCCGGGGGGACCCGGCTGACCTCCACAAAAGTGCAAAAAATTTTTCAAAAAGCAAGCACAAAAAGAAAACAAAAAAAATCTTATCGAAAGCAGCAAAGCATCAAGACTCCAGCAAATTTCCAAAAAAACCCCGGGAACCCAATTGAGACAAAAACAATTGCACCGCGACCCAGGGGGAACCTCCCTTATATCGTCCAGTCACGATCCCAGTTGCCATTCCTCCCGTAAGGTTCTACGTCTGTAACCACCAAGGGAGCCCTGCTCAGAAACCATCTCTACACATCATAACAACCCCCACTTGGGGATGGGCCCGAACCCTCACTTGTGCAACCACCCCGACAGGAGACCATTGAAGGGCACGAATCGTCTTCACATGGATGTCTGAAGAAAACCCCCCAAAAATTTTGTCCTCCTACCATACCTCTCCATTAAAACCAAACTGGAGTTTCGCCAGAAAAACAGAATCCATATTTTTCACCCAACTCAATGCCCAAAACCAAAAGGGGTCAGAGGCGCACCAAAGGGGAACCCTGGCTCGAAAATCTTAAAAAAGGGGACTTGTGGAACACTTTATGGATTTAAATTCCCGGAAGAAGAAAAAGGGAAGAAACTTAAAGAATCTCCATGCTTAAAGGGGTCCAATGAACCGGGTTTTTAAAATTTGGGAGTGCAACCCTCATCGGCATATTTCTGGGGAAAACCCAAAAACCAAGTCCCCCTTAAAAACCGGGGGCCCCCTCACCCCTATGGGTTTGGGGCAACCTTGGGGCCCTTTTCCCCGAGAGAGAAAAAACCTCTCCACTACCCCCAAAAATCTGCTGCATAGCTCCACAACAGAGTAAAAAACCCGGGGACAACAAAGCCTCCGCCTGCCCAAAAAAATGGGGGGAAAAACCCAAATTGCAAAAAATGGAGCTCAAGGGGCAAGCTCCCCCTATTATTAAGAAAAAATCAGCCAAAGGCAAAAAAAGACCCATCACTGACAGCAGACACAACATCTCAAATAAGTCTCCAAGGTCTTTTTGTTCTTTTGGGGTTTTCCCCTTGGCTGAGGAGAATTGCAGAGGAAACGATAATTGAACACCAGTTTAGAACAAAAAGCCCTCCAAAATCGGGGAAAAAAAATGGATCCTCATCAGACACAAAAGTTCTCCGGAAACCCGTAAAACCAACCACGTGCTGAAGGGAAAAAGGCACCAATTCGGAGGGGAAGAACTTAGGGGAAGGACAAGATGTATCATCTTTGGAAAACCTATCACAGATTACCCAAAACGTCATTTTTCTGAAAACGGAGGTCGGGAAAAAAATCCATAAGATTGGGGGCCCGGCCTCTTGGCACAGGTTAATGCATTTTAAAAACCACTAAGCGAGGCAAGGCTTGGAACGAGAGCAAGCCCACGGACTGCACAAATTCCCTGACGTCACAGACAAAGTAGGCCCCCCAAAAAGGGCTGACCACCAAGTCTCGGTACCCAAAAACCCGGGATGACCACCAAAAGCTGAGCAATGAACTCAGACATCACACTCTTCTTCCACTGGTCTGGGACAAAAAATTTCCCAATAGGGCAGCGCTCTTTATCCTCCTACACCCTTCCAAACCGCCAAATTGGGCAATGGCGGAAAGACTACACCTTCTTTCAAAATAAAGCAGATCAGATAACTCGGGGAAATCCGCAAAGAAACCCTCAGGGGGATCCGCCTTAACATTTTTTAGTGCCAGAAAAAAGAAACCAAAAATTAAAACGGTAAAAACAAGGCCCACCTGCCGTCTGGGGTTAAGTCGTTGGGGTGTTTTTAGAAAAACCAAAAACTAGGGGCCTGAGGGCCCCACCAAAGTTTGGCTCCTTTCCCAATGTCTCCACTCTTCAAAGGGGCCCCCTTCATTGCCAAAACCCCCGATTACCCCGTCATAAACTTTGGGGTTTGGGGAAAATTTTTAAGAAAAAGGGGACAAGGTTACTTTTAGAGATCTCGGATCTTTTGGAAAAAGGCCCTCCCCAAATTTCAAGGCATCAACCCCACCTGAAACGGTAAGAAACATCGGGGTGCCGAGAACGGAGCAGAATGAATCTCTGCTTAATTCCAAAAGCAGAACTGCCTCGGGGGGTCATTCACCACATCAAACCTTTTTTTCAAATCTCAATGGTTTTTAAATCCGGGGGAAAAAATTTCCAAAAAATTTACGAAAAAATTGAAAACCCAAAATCTCTGAAGACCCCTTTTAAAAAAGGTTGACCCAATCACAGATGGCCAACCTTACCGGGGCCATTTCAATAACAGATGGAGACCAAAAGATCCAAAATGAGACCTTTTGTCCCAAAAAAATTTTTTTCCCTTCCATACATGCTTCTCCCAAAACGGAACACAGTCCAACATGTTTTACATGAATCCCAGTCTTGGAAAAAATCAAGTTCCCCCAAAAAAACAATCGAAATTTTTCCACAAAATCCCTGAAAATATCTTCAAAGGGGTTGGAAGACAAGGGGCAAAAGACCCAAAGGGATCACGGTACTCAAAATGCCCCCTGGGGGATTAAACCCATTTCCATTCACCCCGTGCTTAATGCAATAAGGTATACCCCCCCTGGGTCAGTTGGAAATTTCAACACATTTTCACTCGGGAAAAAGGTCAGAAAAAGGAACGGATATTGATACTTCACGGACTTATCAAAACAAAATCAAAAAAAACCCCTCAAGAACCACCTTTTTGGCCAAAAAAAAAAAACCGGCACCCAAGGTGAAGGGATATCTGATATCCCTTCTCCAATGCCCCCTTAAAAAGATCGCATAGATCGTGTTCGGTACAGACAAGTTAAAAATCGCCTTTAGGAAATTTACCACCGGCACAATTCAATAGCAAAATCATAGCTCCTGTGAGGGGGAAAGGGTGAAAAATTTTCTTTCACTAAATACATCCGAAAAATCGTCAAAAAGTCGGGAACACTAACGGGGGAGGCAAAAAAAAGAGTGTCATATTAACCCCACTCCAAAAGACTACTATCCCTCCGGGCCTGGGCCCGTAACCAGGGCGGATAGTACTCCCATGGGAAAAAGCGCTCCCGGGGACGCAGCCGATCGCGGCCGGGGGCCTGATTACACGCGACACCCGGCACTATTTTCAAAGGGGTCGGGGGCCCTCCCGGCACATTGCCCCCCAGCACACCGCGATCAAACTGATCGGGTGACTGGGGCACAGGGGGGATCGCCATGGGGGGGTCCCGCGCGCTCCCCTGAACCCCCCACAATTGGAAAACGTACTCAGGACAAATTGGACAAAAATTTTTGGGGGCCAAATTTTCTCCTGTTACCCTTTGAAAATAAAATATTGGGGAAAAAATCTTTTTTTGTAAAAAAAAAAAAAAAAATTTTTTATTTTTACGGCGTATTTTTTAAAAAATTCTGTGAAGCCTTCGGGTTCAATGCCACCACCCAAAAGATAAGTTCCTTGGGGGGGCTTTTTTTTCCCAAAAAAGGTACTTGGGGGGTTTCCACGTTTGGGGCGCATCAGGGCCTCCAAATGCACATGACGCCCCCAACCTTTCCCAAAGTCCGAAATCCAAAACATCACACTTCCCTTCCGAGCCCCGACGGGCCCATACAGTTTTTACTCCCACATATTTATCAGCATACTCGGGGCAAAGGGGCAACAATTTTTGGGGCCAATTTTCCTGTTCCCTTTTAAAAAAAAAAAATTTTGGGGGGAAAAAAAAAAACTTTTTTTTTTTTTTAAAAAAAAAAAAAAATTTTTATTTACAGCGAATTATAAACTTTGTGAAGAAAATTTTGGGGGTTCAAATGCTCACCACACATTAGATAATTTCCCTTTTGGGGGGCTAGTTTCCAAAATGGTGTCATTTTGGGGGGTTTTACTGTTTAGGCACATCAGGCTCTCCAAAAACAACATGGCGCCCCAACTCAATTCCCGCCAATTTTGTTTGGAAAAAGTCAAATGGTTCCTTCCTTTCCAGCCTGCTGTGCGCCCAAAAGTGGTTCAGCGTACCAGGAAAAAAGGGGCTCAACTTTTGTGGCCCAATTTCCCTTTCCCTTTTGGGAAAATAAAAAATTTGACAAAAATAATTTTTGGGAAAAAAAAAAGGGGTTTTTTATTTTCATGCTCGGGATTATAAATTGTGTGAAGCACTTGGGGTTCAAAGTGCTCACCTGTTTATCGCTACAACACTAAGAAAGATGGGGTTTGTCCCACAATAGGCGAGCTGGCCCTACGATTAACAGGGAACCTGATCCTGCGACCCCAAACCCCCTAAAGTCCTCACATCGAACGAAGACCCCAAATTTTAGGGAGGAATCCCACAAATCTAGGGTGGGGAAAAGGGGACCCTCCAACAGAAATTGTAGCAGGGAAAATAAAAAGAAAAATAACAAAAACCCAAAAACAAAAAAAACTGACAGAGAAGGGGCCTAAGCACCTGGCTACTAAGATAATAATACAAGAAGTCCAGCAAAGCCAGAAGGGGGGAGCCAGACAAATAGGGAAAAAAGGTCAGGCAGCAAACTGAAACAAAACGACAAGAGGGGGAAACAGTACCCTCCCTTTTAAAGGGACCTCCGATCCCCTATACTTAGGCTTATCCGGAAAAAATTTTGTGAAACCTCTGACAATCAGACACAAAAACACCGCCCCACCCATGAGTTACCCGGGGCCCCAAAACCCCTTTAAAAAGACGAGGTAATCAAACCCCCCTATACCGTCAAATTTAGATGGGGGAATCCATTTCCCCTCCTCCACCACCAGGGGAACAGTGGGGCCAAATCTCCATCTAGACCTCAGCTTTTTTAAGAGAGAAACATGAAACACCGATTAACTTCCCGAGGGGGGAAGCTCCAAAATTTAAAAGCAGATTGGGGTTTAAAACCTAACACCTTTTAAAGGGGGCCCAAAAAAAGGGCCCAAATTTTTTGACGGGAAAAATCAACCAATTCTTAGAGGCAACCAAACCATGTCACCAAAACAAACAAAACCCTGTCTTTTTTATCAAAATACTTTTTTGGTCTTTTGTTAGCCTCCTGAAGATTACACGCACACATCCAAACCCCTTAAAAACCAAAAAATTCCCCCTTAGGGGCAGCCGACCCAATTTTGGAAAAAAACCCAAAGACGGTGTCTCCCAAACAAAAAAAAAAGGGGGAAAAACCACAAACGGGGGTAGGTTTTAAAGCAAACCACAAGTGGAGAAACCCGACCACCCCCTTATTATCATCAAAAAACAACGCAAAAACGCCAACATCCGGTTTTTTTTTCTGTCTGGCCATTAGACTCAGGTGATATCCAAGAAAAAACAAATAAATCCCAAAACCCTTCAAAAAGGGCGCCAAAAACGAGCCACAAAAGAGGTCCCCCCTCAGAAACAATGTCATAGAACACAGTGTCTGACTATTTTTCCCTTACAAAGGCCTACGAGATCTTCACAGGGCAGTTTGATGAAAAACCGTGACACATCTTTTTAAAAAAACCACGCCACCCAATGAAATGAAACCCCAGAGGGGGGGGAAAGGCATAATAAATCCATAGCCAAAGTTCCAAGGTGCACTAGGAACCTCCAGAGGGCAAAGCAACCCCGCAGCAGGGGGATAAAGACTTAATCTAGCACAAAAAAGGCATTGACGTACCCACTTAAGACTTCCTTTGCCCCTGGCCCCAAAAACTGCGACCCACAATCTCTTGGTCTCAAAATTTCCGGGGTGACCTCCCCAACGAGAGTCAGACATTCAACAAAAAAAACTCTCCTCGGGGGCCAGCCAAACACCCCCCATGGGGCGGTTAGTGGGCATTCTCCGGGCTTTAAGAATCCATCTTCCAACACGAGCCCAAAAAAAGCAAAACAACCCCCTTGCAAGAATTTTTTTCCCCCTCCTCCCAGTACCCACCATAGGGAAAAGCTGCGAACAAAGCACAGCTTTAAATTTTTAGTACCGGGTGTAAAAAAGGGAAAATTTTAAACCTGAGAAAAACGTCCCACCTACCTGACGGCTTCAAGCGTTTGGCAGCATAAAGGGTAGATCAGATTTTTTGACGGTGAAGATTTAAGGGGGAAATTCCCCCCTCCAAAAAATGGCGCCAGTGTTCAAAGCATTTTAAATTTCCAACAATTTTTTCCCATTCCGTAAATAATTTTGTCAACTCAGAAAATTTCTTTAAAAAAAAAACACAGGGATGTACTCCACCGTCTTTGCCTGAGACAAAACTGGGGCCACCCCCACAAAAAGAAGCATCAACCCCAACCAAAAATGGTTTAGTCACATCAGGGCAAGGATGGACGGGGTGAACCTCTCCTTTCAACACAAAAGCCTAAATGGCCTCAGTACCCACTAAAACCCATCAGCCCCCTTTTTGGTGAATCGTCAGAGGTTTTGGCAATCACAAAAAAATCTTTTATGAATTTTCTATAAAAATTGGCGAACCCAAAAAACCCTGTAAAAAATTTCACCCCAATATTCTAGCCAAACCCCGCACAGTTTCCCCTTTTCCCGGGGATCCACCCAAAAAAAACCTTCACGGAGAAATTACCCAAAAAACTAAGTCTCGTACAAAAACTCCATTTTTTTCTAGTTTGGGGAAAAAATGAATTATCACCATAACTTAAACTTCACGCACCCCTCCAAAGACCCAGATCCGGTGAATAAAAAAAAATGCATCCAAAACAAAACCCACATTCTCCCAATAAAGGTCTAAGGAGTCATTAATAAGATTTTAAAAAAACCGAGCACGGAAAAATCCAAAAGGCTAACCAATTCTCAAAATGACCCAGGGATTTTAAACGCATCTTCCTTTCCCCCCCCTTTTTGCCAACAAATTTTATGCCCCTCGAAGACAATTTTCGAGAACCAATTCCCCCCTAACGTTAAACAAATCAGAATCAAGGGATGGGAAGGGGATTGCTACAGTAATCTTTTTAATCCACAAATCTAACAAGGCCGTAAACCGCCGTCCTTTTTTTAAAAAAAAAAAAAATCCAGCCGCCACAGAATTTGGGGAAGGCCTAATGACGGCGGCCAAGTTTTTTTTGATGTTTTTCCCCAAAACCTTTCTCTCAGGAATAGTCAAATTAAAAAGGACTTTTAAGAGCCTCCGGGGGAAAAAACAATTGCAAAATTAAATCTCTATAGAGGCAATCCCTGCGATTCCTTTTCAAAAAAACTTCCAAAAACCCCCAAAAGGGACAGGTAACTCCCCCCAACTACAGCACAATACCCCCTTACAACCTGTCATAACAATTGGGACCCAGGACTTAATTTCTTGGGAAACCAAAACCTACGGGTTGGAATTTTTTTAAACCGGGGAACCCAAAAAACCCGGGGGAGGGAAATTTATCAAAAAACCAAGTCCAATTCTTTGATAACACCTTTTAATAGTAAGGGGAAATTCACAATATGGAGTAACTTTTTTTAATGAAACCATCCCCAGCACCAAAAATAGGGAAGACAGAAGGGTTTTTAAATTTTTTTTTTTCCAAAAATTTTCCCCCCCAATCACATTGAAGTTAAACCCCAAACCCCCAAATACCCGAAACTCCATTAATTCCCCCTCACCACAGGGTAGCAAAAGAAAGACACCTTTTTTGTTTTAAAAAAAAACCAAAAGGGGGAAACTGACCCCCCTTTTTTTTTTTTTCTTTATTCATTCGAACGCACAGTTTTTAAAGAAATGCTCAATTTTTCCCCAAAAAAAACACAAGCCCTTAGCAACGCGTTCTTTTTCCCGAGAGTGAGGTGTCATTGCTCCCCAAATTTCCATCGGCCTGCTGTCAGTACATTTTCCCTTCTCCAACTTGGAGCGACAAGGAAAAATTTCTCTCATTAAACCCTTCACCAGTCTCCTACCACCCTTATGGCTAATTGCTAGCCCTTGCAAGTTCCAGGTATAGGATAAGCAATCAGAAATCAAACCCCTTTTATTTTAAACCCCGAAAAAAAAAAACTTTTCAAAACTGAATCTTTTAGCCCACCTGTGGGGACCCCTTTGGGGGTGAGTAAAAAATTTTTTTCCCCCTTTTTCCCGATCCCGCCCCCCAAAAAAGTCTCAATCTGCTCAGCTGAAAACACGATCCGGATCGTCATATAAAAAACCCCAAACAAAAAAAAAACTATCCCAGATCTAAAGCATGGATCACTGGCTCCCCAGAAAAGGCCCATCCTGAGTTTTGCGCAAAAGGGACATTATAACCCATGCCTGTGATTCACACCAGAGATCGGGTCTCAAACGGAAATACAAAAAAAAAGCATTTTAAAAGAAAAAAAATTTGTTGTTCCCAAAAAAAAAAATGGGGCAAACGTCCTTTTTGGCTCCACAAATGGCCCAGAACAACACCACGGTTGCTATTTCACCCCCTCCAGAGAACCCGCAGGCGTTCACCAAATCCCGAACCGACCCAGATGGAAAACAGAAAATTTTCCTTGAGTTTTTTTTTTTTTTTTTTCCTTAGGCTGGACTTACTGTTATGTCTGCTAAAAGCACAAGGAAAGATGGGAATTCTGTCCCTCAAGGGGACTGAGCTGGATCCCTACGATTAACGGGAACCTGCCCCTGCGACCAACCCCTAAATTCCTACTAGTCTAACGAAGACCTATATTTCGGGGGAAACCCACAAGACTAGGGACTGGGGGAAAAGGTGGAACCTCCTAAAGAAATTGAGCAGGGAAAATAAAACAAAAACATATACAAAGAATCCAAATCAAGAAAAAATGACAGAGAAGGCCCCAAAACACCTGGCTAGTTTTAAAGTAATAATACAAGACCCCCGCGGGGGGGGCCAGAAGGGGGGGCCCCGACTAAAAGGAAAAATCATTACACAAACGAAAAAAAAACGACAAAGGGTTTTCAC
The DNA here is from genome assembly GCA_033576555.1 of Oophaga sylvatica. Taxonomy (NCBI): domain Eukaryota; kingdom Metazoa; phylum Chordata; class Amphibia; order Anura; family Dendrobatidae; genus Oophaga; species Oophaga sylvatica. The sequence goes on along the minus strand of JARQOD010000071.1, from coordinate 43,561 downwards.
CCCAAAAATCGATAAGCTCCTAGGGGTCTATTTCCAAAATGGGGTTACTGGGGGGGTTTTCCCCCCGTTAGGGCCTCTGGGCACGCAAACGAACATACCCCCATCAAAAACCGCATTCCAAAACGTTTTTTACTTTTCCCTTTTAAGCCCTTTTTGCGCCCAAAAAATTCCCCCCCCCCCCCCAAAGGGGTAAAAAGCGACTCAGGCAAATTGGGGAACAACTTTTTGGGTCCAAAATTTCCCCTTTTAAAAACAAAAATTTGGGGGAAAAAAAAAATTTTGTGAAAATTTTTTTTTTTATTTTTCAGACCCAGCATTTTTAAAATTTGTGAAACACTTGGGGTTTTAAAGTGCTCACAACAGACAAGTCCTTGGGGGGGGCAATTTTTCCCAAAAAGTGCACTTGTGGGGGGTTTCCACTGTTAGGCACATCAGGGCACTCCAAACACGACGGCGTCCAACTCAATTCCACCCAAATTTTTTTTTGAAAAAGTCAAAAAGTGTCCCTTCCCTTACAGCTCTGCCTGTGCCCAAACATGGTTTTCCCCACAATTGGGGTATTGCGTACTCGGAGAAATTCACAACAACTTTCTGTCCTTTGCTTCTTTTACCCTTGTGAAAATAAAAAAAAAGTTTGTAATAAAAATCCCTTTTTGTTCTAAAAATTTTAAAAATTCATTTTTTCCTTTTCCCCCCCTTTCTTCAGCCCTGGAAGCACCTGAAGGGTTAATAAACTTTTTTAAAAGGGGTTTTAGTACCTTTGGGGGGGCAGTTTTAATGGTTCACTTTTGGGATTTTCCTAATAGCCCCTCAAAGTGACTTCAAATATGAGGTGGGCCCCAAAAAAAATGGCTTTTGTAAATTTTTTTGTAAAAATGAGAAACACAGTCAACTTTTAAAAACCCATAATTTTTTCCAAAAAAAAAAAATTTGGTTCCAAAAATTGTGCGATGTAAAGTAGACATTTGGAAAATTTCTAACTTAAATTTTTGGGACATTTCTCTGTTTTAAGGAAAAAATTCAAATTTGAAAATTGCAAAATTTTTTAAAATTTTCCCCCCTATTTTTCATTTTTTTTAAAAAAAACCAAGGTTATGCGAAAAATTTTACCACTAAATGAACAAAGTCCGAAAAACATTTTTAGAACGCGAAAAACCTTTAAAAGTTTTCCGATTATAAAACCCATAAAAAACAGTGGCAGAATTGAAAAAAATTGCCCGTCATTAACTGCAAAAACCCCCTTGGGGGGGAAGGGGGAACACATTGGCAGCCCCCCGGCCAAACACGATTTCCAAATCCAAAAAGGATTGAGACTGAACCAAGGGAAAACCCAGTACAATAAGTCATGCAGATTAGCAGCACCAAAATTTGCAAAACTCCTGATGATCTGGTTTTAAACCCCAATTTTTACCTGAAAAAACGGGGGTTTTTCTCCGCCAAAGGGTAGAACAATCCAGTATGGGAATGATTTTCCGCAGGGATCATGGGAAAAAACCCCAACGTTAGCAAAGAAAATCCATCAGTTTTTAAAGCTGCTCCTAATCAACAAAACCTGA
>JARQOD010000071.1:0-41905 GCA_033576555.1 Oophaga sylvatica | reverse complement strand
CAGGGTCCCAAATTGACAGCTGCGGGAAAGGGACCCGGGAAATTGGGGGGGAAGAAAGCAGTGGGGCTGCAGAGACCCCGCCTCGGAGAGTATGACCCAACACCCCCCGTTTCCCCCCCCGGGCCCCCCCATTTTGACTCGCGTATAAGCGAGGGGGGGGTTTTTCACCCCTTTAAAAAAAGGGGTTTAAAAATCTGGGTTATACACAGTATAACGGTAGAAAAAAAAATTGGAAAAAAAAAAAATATGAAAAAAAAAAAAAAACAACATTTGAAATAAAAAAAAATTAGCCCTTCACTACACAAAAGCCCCCCCTTTTAAAAAATTAACCGGCCATTTAATATTCTTTTTTTTGCAAAATAAAAGAGGCCCTCCCAACAATACAACGTAGGGCCCCCAACTACCAAAAAATTTTAACCTAAACGCAAATAATTTTTTTTTTGGGGGCTAAAAAAAAAACGGATTTTTTCCTAGGGGTTTGCACCCCCCAAAAATTTATCGGGCTCGTCATTCCGGATTTCATCGCAGCTCAAAAATCCAGTTTGACCCCCACCCCCTCACTGAAATTGAATTTTTTAAAATTCTTTTTCGGGTGGGGAAAAAAAAATAAATCAAATGGTGGCCCAGACAAAATTCCCAAATTGGACCTCTGTAAATGCAGAAAGAGATGACGTTTTTTTGGGGAAATTTGGGTGCTGCTTTTTGGGCTTAATCAGAAAACCAGGCTTCAGCTTTAAACGGGAAAAGTATTAAATGCTCTCCCGTACCCTGAAAAGTGTTTGCAGAATATTTTGGGCGCTTTTAAAAAGTATTATTTTTAAAAATTTTACCCCGGGTTTTTCCGCGGGCCCAAGCCAAGGCCCCACGATTTAAAGGGCCCATCCGGGAAATGTTGCACTATAGGATAATGCGCAGTGTTTCCCCGAGAAAAAAATCTGAATTTTGATCTCTATATAAAATTTGACCCGTGGGTTTAAAAAACTTCAGCAGAAAATTTGTGCGGCGTACAACCTCCAAAGGGAAAACGAAATAGATGAAATTTTCTGGTTCCTTTTAAAAGGGGGGCTTTAAAATTTTACCCCAATTTCCTGCCCCGAAAGGGGTCAGGTATGGAATTTAAATTGGAAAAAAATGTTGGGAAAACCCCGGGCACACCCTCTCATTTAGGATTACAAAAGGGGGGAAAATTTTTACAAGGAAAAACTAGGGAAACAATGGGAATTTAAAATGAAAAAGGGGGGAGACTTTGATTAGATATTAGAAAAAACCCTTTTTTAAAAGGGTGATTTAAGGGGTGGAAAAAAGGCTTTCCACGGGGAGGGGAAATTCTCCTTCAAGGAAGTCTTCAAAAAAGGGCCCGGACAGACATTCCCGTCTGGGATGAAATTTTGGAAACCTGCTTTGAGAGGGGGTTGGACTAGATGGCCCAGGGGGTCCCTTCCAACTCTACCATTCTATGATTCTATGACACCCAGATTAACCCCCTGAATGCCCCCCATCCTGGGGGGGTCAGTGGGAAAATTGTGTGGGAATTGCTGCACCCACTGCTGGATAAGGGTTATCACCTCTACATTGATAACTTTACACCAGCTCCCGCTCTTCAAGACCCTCTCTATCAGAAGTACAGTTGCTGCGGCACTATGCAAAAAAATCAGCGAGGCCTCCCTAAGACGCTAATTGGGCAAACGCTGAAAAAAGGGGAAAGCCGAGCCCAATACAGATATAACATGCTGGAGATCAAGTATAAGGACAAAAGGGATGTCCTTATCCTGACCACCATACACCGTGACAACAGCACCCTTGTCACTGTTTGTGGTACCACAACACAAGTCCCAAAGCCAGATTGTAACTTGGATTACAATTGGTACATGGGGTGTAGTGCTCTCAGATCAGGTCCTCAAACCATACAGTGCCATGCGAAAAGCTAAAGCATATTGCAAAAAATTGGCCGTGCACATTGTATAGATGGCACTGTACAATGCTTTTGTGCTGTTCCGATCTGCAGGCAATACAGGGACCTTCCTTCAGTTTCAGGAGGTAGTCATCAAGGCCCTAATGTTTGGCACTCAGGAAGGTGAGGGTCCCAGTACTTCTGAAACTGATGGTGCCCGTATTGTTCCAGGTCAACATTTTCCTGGACCGGTTCCCAAAACAGCGAAGAAAGGAAGAGCACAGAAACAGTGCAGAGTATGCTCCAAGAGGGGAATCCGAAAGGACACAATTTACCATTGTGAAACCTGCGCTGGGAAACCTGGTCTTTGAACTAAGGATTGCTTCAAAGCGTACCACACGTCCATAAATTAAAAAAAATAAATAAAAAATGTTTTTACCCTGTTGACACAACACACTTTTATAATCTGATGTACCCCGCACATCTTACACATAACACCACATTATAAATCCGTACACCAGAAAAACCAAAAGCATTATAATCCGTACTATAAACTATGCCTCTAGATAAATTCCTTGAGGGGTGTAAATTCCAAAATTGGGTCACTTGTGGAGGATTTCCACTGTTTAGGCACAGCAGGGGCTCTGCAAATGCGACTTGGTGCTTGCAGACCATTCCATTAAAGTCTGAATTCCAAAACATCACACCATCCCTTCCGAGCCCTGACGTGCGCCCAAACAGTACTTTTCCTCCACATGTAAAGTATCAGCGTACTCAGCAGAAAATGCACAGCAACTTTTAGGGTCCATTTTCTCCTGTTACCCTTCTAAAAATAAAAGATAATTTTTGTGCAAAAAATGTGTTTTTTTATTTTCACTATTTAACATTGCAATTTTCTGTGAAAATTTTGATTTTTTATTTTCATGGCTCTACATTGTAAACTCCTGTGAAGTACCTGAGGGTTCAAAGTTCTCCCCATACATCTAGATAAGTTGCCTTAGGGATGTAGTTTCCAAAATGGTGTCACTTGAGGGGGGTTTCCACTGTTTAGGCACATCAGGGGTTCTTCAAAGGCGACATGGAATCCGCTCTCAATTCCAGCCAATTTTGCATTCAAAAAGTCAAACAGTGCTGCTTCCATTCCAAGCCCTGCCGTGCGCCCAAACAGTGATTTTCCCCCACATATGGGGTATAGGCATACTCAAGAGAAATTGCACAACTTTTGGGGTCCATTTTCTCCTGTTACCCTTGTGAAAATAAAAATTTGGGGCTAGAAGATCATTTTTGTCACTAAAAAGTTAAATGTTCATTATTTCCTTCCACGTTGCTTCAGTTCTTGTAAAGCACTTGAGGGGTTAATAAACTTGTTGAATATGGCTTTGGACACCTTGAGGGGTGCAGTTTTTAGAATGGTGTCACTTTTGGGTATTTTTTGTCATATAGACTCCTCAAAGTTACTTCAAATGTGATGTGGTCCCTAAGGCTAAGTTCATACGTTGCGGAATTGCCGCGGAAATTTCAGCGGCAATCCCGCACTTCTCTGCCGCGAGAAATACGCATTTTTTTTGGTATGCGTATTCCCGCCAGAAACTAGCGTTTTGCAAGCGGAATCTTAGCTTGCAGAATGCTAGCGTTTTCCTAGCGATCTGTAGCATCACTTGGAAAACTGATTGACAGGTTGGTCACATGAGTCAAACAGTGTTTGACACGTGTGACTAACTTTTTACTATTGATGCCGCCTATGCCGCATCAATAGTAAAAAGATCTAATATAAAAAATAAAAAAAAATAATAAATCGTGCTATTCTCACCTTCCGGCGGCCCTCGCAGCTTTCCCGCCTCTCAGCGACGCTCACGGCCAATCCCGTTCCCAGGCGTCCTTTGCGACAATGACCCCGATGACGTAGCATCAAGCGAGACCGCTACGTCATCTGGGGTGATTCTCGCAATGCATTACTGGGAACGGGATTGGCCGGGAGCGTTGCTGAGAGGCGGGAAAGCTGCGGGGGCCGCCGGAAGGTGAGAATATCATTATTTATTATTTTAATTATTGATTTACCAGGGATATGGTACCCAGGGCCTGGAGCAGAGTCTCCTCTCCTCCGGACCCTGGGTACCATCCGCACATGAACCGCTTACTTTGCGCATGGTGGGCACAGCCACATGCGGAAAGTAAGTGGTTCAATTCATTCCTATGGCGGCGATTCCGCCGAGTTTACGCAAAATTAATGAACATGTTGCTTTTTTTTCCGCGAAGCGTTTTTTCGTGGAAAGAAACGCTGCATGTGCATAAAAATTGCAGAATCCATTTAAATGAATAGAATGCTTAATGCTTGCGTTTTTGAGTTTTTGCCGCGGGAAAAAATGCGAATATTCCTGACGTGTGCACGTAGCCTAAAAAAAAAAAAAAAAAAAAAATGGTTTTCCAAATTTTGTTGTAAAAATGAGAAATCGCTGGACAACTTTTAACCCTTATAACATTCTAACAAAAAAAAAAAAAAAAGTTCAGAAATTGTGCTGATGTAAAGTAGACATGTGGGAAATGTTATTTAGTAACTATTTTGTGTGACATGACTCTCAGACTTAAGGGCACAATAATTCAAAGTTGGAAAATTGCTAAATTTTTGTTTAATTTCTGTTTTTTTTCACAAATAAATGTGTCATATCAAAGAAATGTTACCACTATCATGAAGTACAATAAGTCATGAAAAAAAATTATCAGAATCAGTGGGATCTATTGAAGCGTCCAGAGTTATGACCTCAAAGTGACAGTGGTCAGATTTGAAAAAAATTGGCCTGCTCAGGAAGGTGAAAACAGGCTCTGGGGTGAAGGGGTTAAATACACCCTATAGGGCCACATGAAAGACACTAAAGGATGTAACTTTATAATAATTAGGGGTCTGACAATAATCTAAGCTCTCCCTCCTATAACACCTCTCCCTGAGCTGCTCCCTGAGGACGGTGTGCCGAGCATCGCGTCACTGGGGCTTCTATAAACCCGATAACGTGATGAGGCCGGACAGTCACAGTAATGTCAGCAGCCAACATGGCCACAGCATTCCCGTGTATGGCGGGCAATCCCCGCATGTTTATAGGCTGGGAACTCCAGCATGGCGCTCCATCACCTGCGATACTCCAGTAACAAGCTTGTCCGAGCTCCCGATGCCTGATCGAATAGTGGAGAGCGGTCACTCATCACTGGTATCTACATTATTGTGCTGGAGCGGAGCTAGGAGAGAAATCATCACATTGTGTGAGAACTTCTCTGGGCTTCTGTCCTCTCATCCTGCAGGTGTCTGACTGGATCTAATGTGGAGCTGGGAACCAGCTAAGGCTACTTTCACACTTGCGTTTTATCGCGCAGCGCATCGTGCGCCATCGCTCGCATGCGCAATGTTCACCTATCATTAACATGGCGGGCGCAGGGTCTAGCACTTGCATGCGCTCATCAGCATTTGGCGTGCGCAGCGCATTTTCCAGGTGTGCGCCCAGACGCGCTAGATGCTACATGTTGCTTTTTTTTTTCCGGCCCACCACTGTAAAAAAGAGAGTGCGCACGCTATACGCCAAAAAATAGCATTGCTGTCTATGGGGGCGCTGGCGGGCGCGTGGCTGTGCGCTCGTCAGCGCTTGTGTGCATACGCGATTTTAGAGTAAACAATGTCTAGACACTTGTCTAAAACACCCCTACACAAGATACATTGTTTGTGAGGAGTGTAGATAAAGGAAGGTGTCTTCAGTGCTAGACAGACCCCTACTCAGACTGCCTGGAGACACTGCATGCTGATAAGAGACTGGAAGATCCATCCTGGACCCCTATAAAAGCCTGAAGATCCAGCCTGGACCCTACTACACTGCCTGGAGACACTGCTTCTGGACCCATACTACAGCCTGCAAAAACAGTGTGGACCCCTACTACACTGCCTGGAGACACTGCTCTTGGACCCCTACTACAGCCAGAAAAAACAACCAAGACAGATCCAAAGTGCAAGAATGTGAGTATTCTTGAACCAAATAGCTGCCTGTCCTTTCCAATGTAAAAAGATGTACTCATGCTTTATATTTTTTTTATTGCACCATGTCTTCTTCTGGATCCCAATATTCCCCATCCCAGCAAGAACTGGCCCAAGCAGAGCGTGATGTGAGTATCTTCCTGCCTTTGGGCAAGTATAGCTGCTGAATCTACAAATGGCTAAAATTTGGGTTCCTTTTTCAGACATCGTCGGACACGGACATTGAGGAGTCACAGCAGGAGCAGTCGCAGCCAAGTCAAGTCCCGGTGGCGAGACGGAATCTAAGTATATAGCCTTTGAATGTCTCTTTTTTCCATCTTTTTTTTATTTCTGAAATATATACATTTTAATTGTTTTTTTTTTTGTTTTTTCTAGGTTCCACTACGGGACGAGGACCTATATGTGGACAACGAGGCCCTCATCGGCCAGGTCCATAAGAATGTCCCGTTGTGGGACAGCCGTGATCCGCAGTACAAGGACAATGTGGTGAGCAGGCGGCTATGGAACGAGGTGGCCGCAGCGTTGATGGATGGCTGGGACAGCGCCTCTCCAAACCTCAAAAAGGCGTTTAGTAAGTATTTTCATTCTCTGTAATGCCGCAGTGACTCTTGTTCCAGATGGCACTGATGGGTTTTCTGGAAGATATATTCTACCTGCAAACCCAACAGTGTCATCTGGTTCAACAGTGACTGCCCTGTGTATGCTATTGCTATGTTGTCAAATCCCAGAGCATCTAGCCCAAATAGATCACACAAAATTGTTCAAAAAATGTTATAAATTTTATTGAAAAACACATAAAACGTTCATGTGAAATGCACGTACCTGGCATTTCACATTGTCCTAACATGGGTCAGCACGGCTGCACTTTACTCTGCATGTAGTATGGCACTTTATAGGAGACATTATCCTCCTGCTGGTATATTTTGGTGATCCCTCTTTATATGTGAGCAGTGGGTTCTATCATCTGGCGTGCGGCTACATTCCTTGATAGCCACAGATTGTACTTTGTATGGCGGTATATCGCATGATTATATGCATTACTATACATTGTTACTCCCTTTATGCAATTTTGCTGATGATTGGCTTTACCGGCTTCTCTTATATCACACATCCATTTTTTTGTTACATTTTTGTTACTATTTCCTTTTTGGTATTAGTTAGGGGGTTCACGCAGAGCTCAGTGCGCTACTCAATGTTTTCCAGGTTCTCTTTTTGTTTTTTCACCATTATATTTCATCTATGTATACCTCTTGTTGTGAACATTTTATTATGTGTTTTTCAATAAAATGTATAACATTTTTTGAACAATTTTGTGTGATCTATTTGGGCTAGATGCTCTGAGATTCTTGTGGGTTTGATTATGTAAGGAGTTGCCCTGTTCCCTACTGGAACTATGTGTAATTGTGTTACCCATGGTTTTGGTTTAAGTAACTTATTGCTATGTTGTGCATTCTATTGAGTTTTTTATGCTGCAGTCACTCTTGTTCCAGATGCCACTGATTGGTTTGCTGGTAGATATATTCTACCGGCAAACCCAACAGTGTCATCTGGTTCAACAGTGACTACCCTGTGTATGCTATTGCTATGTTGTGCATTCTATTGCTTTTTTTATGCCGCAGTGACTCTTGTTCCAGATGGCACTGATGGGTTTGCTGGTAGATATATTCTACCGGCAAACCAACAGCGTCATCTGGTTCAACAGTGACTGCCCTGTGTATGCTATTGCTATGCTGTGTATTTTTTTTTTTCATGCTGCATTGACTGTTTGCCATTTTCACTCGTGTGTGTGATGACACAGATTTTGCCCTGACTGCATAATTTTTTTTTTTTCCATGCAGTGAAGTCCGCACACGATGGCGTTCGATGAAGGACCTCTTCAACACTGATGTTCGTGCAGAGGGACAGGTTCGCAGTGGTTCAGCAGCAAGGGCCAGAAGGAAATATCGCTACTATCGTGAGTTGGCGTTCCTGAGACAGGTCCTTGCCAGCAGAGAGTAAGTTTTACAAAATTTTTTTATTTTTCATAATCAGTGCTTTTCTATTCCACAGCTGATGCTTCTTGTAAATGCATTATAGTAATGTTTTGTTTTTCTTTCCACAGCACCTGGAGCAGCACCATGCAGCCTGTCCCTAAAGCGGTCCTTCCTCGGACGACCTCGGACCCGTCCCAGCCATCCGACAGCCTGGAAGCAACTTGCAGGTCAGCAACACGGACATCTGGTGACCAGGAAGCTGGTCCATCAGGTGTTCCCCTGTCCCAGGTCTCCGCCACTGGTTATGTGGGCACTTCCCGCCAGCGGCAGAGGGCCTTGGAGAGGAATGTCTTGCACGAGTTCATGCACTTGAGCGAGGCCTTTCATGGCAATATGAAGTAGCTGTCAGGCACAGTGGCAAGCGGTTTTTCACTAATGGAACGTGGTTTTACCCACATGGAACACCGCTTCAACTGTGTCGAACAGCGGCTTGATCGCCTGGAGGCCGACCTCAACAGACCAGCGCACCATTTTTTCAGTAAAATTGAACGGGGCATGGCGGAACACCTTAGTCCTGAGCAACAGCTGAGTGTGATGCAGGCCTGCAACACTGCTTACTTGCAGGCTATGCAGCAGAATCGGTACGTGCAGCAGTCAGTGGTTGCATATCCAACTGTGCCACCACTGACTCGCCACACATCACTACCGACTTCTGCTGCATACCAATGCAAGGCCACCAGTATTCCGAGTCACCACTACACCACCACAAGTCCGAGTACTGCTGGACACTCCACCATCGCCACCACCATGGCAAGCGCTTCTCCTGTCTGGAGCACCACCACCACAGACACTGGTACACAGTCTTGGACTCAAGCCACCGCAATACCTGCTTGGGCCACCGCCCCCACTTCTCATTCCAGGAGTACCGCCACCACTCAGCAACAGTTTAGGAGCACAGATGCCACTTCTCCCTCTAGGAGTACCGCCACCACTCAGCAATAGTTTGGAGCACAGATGACACTTCTCCTTGTACACCACCACCACTTGTCCTCCTCTGAGCACCGCCACCACTTCTTCTCCCACCACCGAAACTGACACCACAGAGCATGAGACAGGTGACCGACATTCACTGTTTTATGTATCAAGGCCACGGTCCACCAGCTCAAGGCGGTCACACAGAAGTCGTTCCATGCAAGGGCCTCCTGCCCCAAAAAGAAAAAAACAAAACTTTGTTTGTCCATCCCCCCTCTCCTCCTAATGTGTCTCAACCTGCCTCTACTTCCATGTCTGATCTTCCTTCACCCACTACTTTCGTCGCCCCTTCCCCTCGAACCCCTTCCAGCCGTTTTTCATCTCTGCACACCCCCAGAGTATCCAAATCTCCACCTATACGTAATTCGCAATAAAAATGTGTGGTTCCTGTTGTACAAAGTATGTACTAATGTGCTTTTATTAAATCTATCCAAATCTGCACCAAAACTTCAGTGGCAATTACAATGTGGGTTCCTGTTGTACAAAATAAATGTGCAATTATGCTTTTAGTAAATCCTGTTTGATTAATGTGTCTTTCGCCGCCTACACACACTGCGCCGTACACATCACTCCAGGAATGACATGTTTCTTGTGTCTTTCCTGGAGATATGTGTAGTCCAAAACACAAATATATGACTTGTATTTTCGCCACCAGTCTCTCTGTCTGCTAATATTGCACATATTGAATAGAGGATGGTGTTGAGTGCAAGGCATAGCTATTTTACCTTGCCAGATATCATAAAAAGTGAAATGAGTATGGTGTGTTTTTACCATCATTTGACTTTGTGATACAAGGCCAGGGATTCTAGATATACCTTGTAATTAACCACATTCTCTATTCAATGTGTCTTGAATAAACTGAGGAGATGATGGTGAAAATACACGTTAGGCCGGCGTCACACTGCCGAGTTTGATGCGAGTTACTCGCACGACTTTCTCGCATCAACACCCGGCACGGCCGCCCGCTCTCGGACTCGAGTGTGCAGCTGCATGTATTTCTATGCCGCCGCGCACTCGGGACCGAGAGCGGGCGGCCGTGCCGGGTGTTGATGCGAGAAAGTCGTGCGAGTAACTCGCATCAAACTCGGCAGTGTGACGCCGGCCTTATATGTACAATCCCCTGGCCTTGTATCATTACTATCTCACCTGGGCAGGTGAATACACATGAGTTTTCACCTGCAGCATCGCTTCAGTCTGCATATATTTCAAGCATACTGTAGCGATGCTGCTGTTTATAACTCATGTGTACTCACCTGCCCAGGCGTGATAAATTCTGAAGTGAGGATGTGTTATTTGGGGCATCACCACTTCAGCATGACACCAGGCCTGGGTATTGTAGAAGATGTATAATCTTTATCATCTCTCCAGTGTGCGTTCAAAATCAAGTCACAGTGATACTACAAATAATATTTATAGTCACATGGTCAGGTATATCAGATGTAAAAAAGAGTGACGGATGATAGTGCATCCTCAAATCACTATTTGTAACATCAGGCCAGGTGACACAAATATTAGTTGTTTTATCTCCACCGTCGCTGCAAATGGAACCAAAACTGGAGAGATGATAAAAGTCATACAACTTGTGTGTGTGGATGTATAGCCACCTGGTCAGGATTACTAGTAAATTCATGATGCACAAAAAACACAGCATCATGAATTCACTGGTAAACCTGGCCAGTTGATTATTGTATTTGAGTGTAAAAAAAAAAACAAAACACAGACTACACTCGGTACAGGTATAAACACAGGTATTTTATTAACATACAGACATGAACAGTTTTTTTACACCATTTGTTCTTGCCATTCCACCCGTCCTACATCTGACATAAAGTAGGCCGCAAATTGGTCCCTCATTTGGCCGACTTCAACAGAAGACCTGAGAGGGTGCTGAGTGAACTCAGGCAATGGGTTCGGAGCTGCATCATCAAGTTCAAAGTTTGGGTGCTCTTTAGACATAACAAAATTATGTAGCACCACACATGCCTTCACCACTTCATCCACTGTTTCCACTTTCAGATGAATGGCTGTGCCCAGAATGCGCCATCTGGAAACAAGTATACCGAAGGCACACTCTACAGTTCTTCTGCCCTGGTCAGCCTGTAATTGAATATTTTTTGTTGTGGTCCAAGTCCCGGCTGGAGTAGGGTTTTAGCAGGTGTTGGCTCATCTGGAATGCCTCATCCCCAACCATGACAAATGGCTGTGGCGGAACTTCGGTGTGGGGAAGAGGCTGTGGCATGGGGAAATTGAACTGGTTTCCATACAACCTCCGGCCCATGTCTGAGTTCTTAAAGGTCTGTGAGTCATTTCCATGGCCAAATGCCCCAATGTCCACCGCAACAAACATACAGTCTGCATCTGCAATGGCCATGAGAACTGTAGAGAAGTACTTTTTGTAATTGTAGTACTCCGAGCCTGTTCTTTTAGGTTTGATGATCCGGATGTGTTTCCCATCAACTGCTCCCAAACAGTTGGGGAAATTGTAGGTTGTCCAGAATTTTTCAGCTATTTCTAGCCACTTTTCTGTGGTGGGCAAGGGCATAAATTCTGGACAGAGAACATTCCACAATGCCCGGCAGGTGTCAACAACAATTCCTGACAAGGTGGAGATACCAATCCGGTACTGGAAGTTAAGTGAAGAGAGGCTCTCTCCAGTAGCAAGGAATCTATAGAAAGAGAAAAATATATATTATTGTATATGTTTTTTTTTAAACATTTAACTAAAGAGAAAAAAAAAAAAGGACACGGCATACAAATAATTCTGCAGGTCTTTGTTTACTAGATGGCAGAACAATAATTCTGGCAGATTTGGAATAGTACATGGCAGAACAAATAAAATGATGCAGGCATTGGTGTCTCAATATTACGTATCGTAATGTCACCAGTCTTTCCTCCGGAGGAATCGCCCGACGGAGCTGTGTGTCCTGTCTCCTGATTAATTGTTGGACCCGACCAAGTAAATCCATGAAGGTTTCTTGTGACATCCGGGTATAGTCGGTAAATTTCTCGGGGTTTGCCTGCAGCTCGCTATAGAGGGTGTAGTACGCTCCACGGCTCTCCCGGAGTTCAACAATGGGATGTACCCACAAACGCCGCCGCTGCCGTCTTCACTGTCTATCTCTCCCTTTCTTCATAGCAAGCAACTGCATAAGCCTGAGCCATCGCCATGTCCAGATCCAAGTTGAAGTGGAAACTCTTCCAGTGCAGATCCATGTTCACCAAGGCAAATGCAATCAAATGTGAAGAATGGCTGTGAACAGGCTCTATATAAAGATTTCCCATAACACGCGCCCACTGGTGTCCCATTGGTGGAGTCTGTTGCAAGAATTTTTCAAGGATTTTCCTCCTGTGAAATGCGCTGAAAAAACGCAAACGCATGCAAAACCGCTTGAAATCGCATACAAGAGAAGCGTTTTTTTTCAGCAATGCGCACTCTTATGTGACTAAATATCGCAGCGATTACAAGCGTTTGCATGCGTTTTTTTATGAGTTTTATGTGTGCTCGAAACGCAGCGCTAAAAAACGCAAGTGTGAAAGTAGCCTAAGCCGCATCCTGTCCACAGCTGTTACATCACTGTTCACACCACACAGAGACCCCAAAAGAGTCTCAGTGCTGAAGGGGTTAATGTCCCGCACCCTCCTCTCTCCCCCCCCAGCTCCGTAATAGGGAGCCTCCAGCACCTACCTCCACCCGCAGAACCGCACTCCACATAGAGAATAATGGAGCCTCCAGCACCGACCCCCACCCGCAGAGCCGCACTCCACATAGAGAATAATGGAGCCTCCAGCACCGACCTCCACCCGCAGAGCCACACTCCACATAGAGAATAATGGAGCCTCCAGCACTTACCTCCACCCGCAGAGCCGCACTCCACATAGAGAATAATGGAGCCTCCAGCACCGACCTCCACCCGCAGAGCCGCACTCCACATAGAGAATAATGGAGCCTCCAGCACCTACCTCCACCTGCAGAGCCACACTCCACATAGAGAATAATGGAGCCTCCAGCACCTACCTCCACCCACAGAGCCACACTCCACATAGAGAATAATGGAGCCTCCAGCACCTACCTCCACCCACAGAGCCACACTACACAGAGAATAATGGAGCCTCCAGCACCGACCTCCACCCGCAGAGCCGCACTCCACATAGAGTATAATGGGGCCTCCAGCACCGACCTCCACCCACAGAGCCGCACTCCACATAGAGAATAATGGAGCCTCCAGCACCGACCTCCACCCGCAGAGCCGCACTCCACATAGAGAATAATGGAGCCTCCAGCACCGACCTCCACCCGCAGAGCCGCACTCCACATAGAGAATAATGGAGCCTCCTGCACCGACCTCCACCCGCAGAGCCGCACTCCACAGAGAATAATGGAGCCTCCAGCACCGACCTCCACCCGCAGAGCCACACTCCACATAGAGAATAATGGAGCCTCCAGCACCGACCTCCACCCGCACTCCACATAGAGAATAATGGAGCCTCCAGCACCGACCTCCACCCGCAGAGCCACACTCCACATAGAGAATAATGGAGCCTCCAGCACCGACCTCCACCCGCAGAGCTGCACTCCACATACAGAATGGAGCCTCCAGCACCGACCTCCACCCGCAGAGCCGCACTCCACATAGAGAATAATGGAGCCTCCAACACCTACCTCCACCCGCAGAGCCACACTCCACATAGAGAATAATGGAGCCTCCAGCACCTACCTCCACCCGCAGAGCCGCACTCCACATAGAGAATAATGGAGCCTCCTGCACCTACCTCCACCCGCAGAGCCACACTCCACATAGAGAATAATGGAGCCTCCAGCACCTACCTCCACCCGCAGAGCCACACTCCACATAGAGAATAATGGAGCCTCCAGCACCAACCTCCACCCGCAGAGCCGCACTCCACATAGATAATAATGGAGCCTCCAGCACCGACCTCCACCCGCAGAGCCGCACTCCACATAGAGAATAATGAAGCCTCCAGCACAGACCTCCACCCGCAGAGCCACACTCCACATAGAGAATAATGGAGCCTCCAGCACCTACCTCCACCCGCAGAGCCGCACTCCATATAGAGAATAATGGAGCCTCCAGCACCGACCTCCACCCGCAGAGCCGCACTCCACATAGAGAATAATGGAGCCTCCAGCACCTACCTTCACCAGCAGAGCCGCACTCCACATAGAGAATAATGGAGCCTCCAGCACCGACCTCCACCCGCAGAGCCGCACTCCACATAGAGGATAATGGAGCCTCCAGCACCGACCTCCACCCGCAGAGCCGCACTCCACAGAGAAGAATGGAGCCTCCAGCACCGACCTCTACCCGCAGAGCTACACTCCACAGAGAATAATGGAGTCTCCAGCACCTACCTCCACCCGCAGAGCCGGACTCCACATAGGTGCTGAAGGCTCCATTATTCTCTATGTGGAGTCCGGCTCTGCGGGTGGAGGTAGGTGCTGGAGACTCCATTATTCTCTGTGGAGTGTAGCTCTGCGGGTGGAGGTAGGTGCTGGAGGCTCCATTATTCTCTATGTGGAGTGTGGCTCTGCGGGTGGAGGTCGGTGCTGGAGGCTCCATTATTCTCTATGTGGAGTCCGGCTCTGCGGGTGGAGGTAGGTGCTGGAGACTCCATTATTCTCTATGTGGAGTGCGGCTCTGCGGGTGGAGGTAGGTGCTGAAGGCTCCATTATTCTCTACCTCCACCCGCAGAGCCACACTCCACATAGAGATAATGGAGCCTCCAGCACCGACCTCCACCCGCAGAGCCACACTCCACATAGAGAATAATGGAGCCTCCAGCACCTACCTCCACCCGCAGAGCCGCACTCCACATAGAGAATAAGGCCGGAGTCACACTGGCGACAGAATCGGACGACTGCAATGCTATGAAATATCGCATTGCAGTCGGACCTATGTTAATCTATGGAGCAGCTCCCAGTATCAGATTTTTTGTGGTCCGTTTTAAACGTCCGTGTACAATCGCAGCATGCTGCGATTGTCACCGATTGTGGGTCGACAATCGCCAATGCAAGTCTATGGGAGCGATGAAAAATCGGATTACAAACGGACAACACTGTGTGACTTGCGATGAAATCGCATCAGTGTCCTTTAGAAAAGCCGGCAATTCATCCTCGGCTATACTGTAAAATCACACTGACAGCTTTAATAAAGAATAGAAAGAATAGATATACACACATAGAATACATATATATATATATGTAATTGTGACATGTATGTATGTATGTATGTATGTATATATATATATATATATATATATATATATATATATTTATATTTCCTAGACTTCTACATACTGTAATAGCCGCAAATGCAATTGCCGGCTTCTGTGAAATCACAGAATCCGACATGAAATGATACATTGTTTCCACACAGTTAACCATGTCATTTCCTGTATTTTGATATTTGTTTAGAACTTACAATTACATGAGTGTATTTGTGCAAAATTTCAGACATGTAGGGGTTAATTAAAGGTGTAATTTCGTTGAAAAAAAAATGCGTGGGCTCCCGCTGTATTTTCTCCACCAGACAGACAAAGCAAAGCGAGTGGGGGCAGATAATAACAGCCTAGGGAGGGTACATTTTTTGTGCCCCCCCTGGCTACTAACATCTGCCCCCAGACACCCCAGAAAGGGCAAATCTATAATTAGATTCGCCCTTTCTGGCACTTTGCCCGTCTATTCCCATTGCCCTGTAGCGGTGGCGAATGGGTTAATAATCTCACCTTACTGTCACCTTAGTATTGAAAGGTGACCTTAAGGCAGGTTAATAATTGAGAGCTGTCAGTTAGACAACTATCAATTATTAATCCTATTGTATGAAAGAAAAATCAAACACACACAGTTTAATAAAAAATAAGTTTAATTAAATAATCACACAGTTTTTTACCATATTTTATTTTCCTGCTAAAACCATTTCCTGTAATAAAAATAAAATAAAAAAGCAAAATTATACTTACCAATCCGATGTACAGTCAGGTCCCACGCTGTAATCCATCAGAAAGGGTTAAGAGGTTACAGTTAGCAGGGAGATAATTCTGTCTCCTAGCTGTAACCCCCTGAATGAATAAGTTCCTCTACCACAGAAAGTAGAGGAATAGATTCATGAATGGAGCTTAATTGATTTATTGGCAATTTAACTTTAGTGACCTGACCTAAAGGGAAAGTGGACACAATCAATTAAGCTTCATTCATGAAACACATCCTCTCCTGTCGCCAGGAGAGGAACTTATTCATTCAGGAGCTTTGAGCTGAGCATGCAGGATTACTTGCACTGCTTGGCTCAAAGCTAGTTAACCCTTTGTGAAAGATTACAGCGTGGGACGTGACAGATCAGCGGAATAGGTAAGAATAATGTTTTTTTATTTTTTTATCTTTATTTTAGGAGATCAATGGCTTCGCACGGATTAAGTGTAAAATAAAATATGGTCAAAAAAAATTGTTTTTATTTCATTAAAATTAATTTTTATTAATGTGTCTGTGTTTTTTTAATTTACTTCAATAGGATTAATAATTGATAGTTGTCTAATTGACAGCTCTCAATTATTAACCTGCCTTAAGGTCACCTTTCAATACTAAGGTGACAGTAAGGTGAGATTATTAACCCATTCGCCACCGCTACAGGGCAATGGGAATAGACGGGCAAAGTGCCAGAAAGGGCATCTAATTATAGATTTGCCCTTTCTGGGGTGTCTGGGGGCAGATGTTAGTAGCCAAGGGGGGCACAAAAAAAAAGTACCCTCCCTAGGCTATTATTATCTGCCCCCACTCGCTTGCTTTGTCTGTCTGGTGGAGAAAATACAGCGGGAGCCCACGCATTTTTTTGTCAACGAATTTACACCTTTAATTAACCCCTACATGTCTGAAATTTAGCACAAATACACTCATGTAATTGTAAGTTCTAAACAAATATCAAAATACAGGAAATGACATGGTTAACTGTGTGGAAACAATGTATCATTTCATGTCGGATTCTGTGATTTCACAGAAGCCGGCAATTGAATTAGCGGCTATAACAGTATGTAGAAGTCTAGGAACTATAAATATATATATATACACACATGTCACAATAACATATATATATATATATATATATATCTATTCTTTCTTTTGTGATTTAAATACTATTCTTTTGGATCCATTATATGTCAGTTTTGCAAGCCTGCGAGAAATTCTCGCAAGTCGGATGAAAATCAGATGTTACAAGGTACACACACATGCGACTAAATCGCATCTTTGAAGGAAAATCGGATGCCAGAAGGATGTGTGATGTTTGCATTTTGATCCGACAATCGACCGTCTAAAACGGACCGATTTTTTGTGGTTGTGTGTGACGCCGGCCTAATGGAGCCTCCAGCACCGACCTCCACCCGCAGAGCCGCACTCCACATAGAGAATAATGGAGCCTCCAGCACCGACCTCCACCCGCAGAGCCGCACTCCACATAGAGAATAATGGAGCCTCCAGCACCGACCTCCACCCGCAGAGCCGCACTCCACATAAGAATAATGGAGCCTCCAGCACCGACCTCCACCCGCAGAGCCCACTCCACATAGAGAATAATGGAGCCTCCAGCACAACCTCCACCCGCAGAGCCGCACTCCACATAGAGAATAATGGACCTCCAGCACCGACCTCCACCGTAGAGCCGCACTCCACATAGAGAATAATGGGCCTCCAGCACCTACCTCCACCCCAGGCCCACTCACATAGAGAATAATGGAGCCTCCAGCACGACCTCCACCGCAGAGCCGCACTCCACATAGAGAATAATGGAGCCTCCAGCACCGACCTCCACCGAGAGCCGCACTCCACATGAGAATAATGGAGCTCCAGCACCGACCTCCACCCGCAGAGCCGCACTCCACATAGAGAATAATGGAGCTCCAGCACCTACCTCCACCCGCAGAGCCGCACTCCACATAGAGAAAATGGAGCCTCAGCACTACCTCCACCCGCAGAGCCGCACTCCACATAGAGAATAATGGAGCCTCCAGCACCGACCTCCACCGAGAGCCGCACTCCACATAGAGAATATGGAGCCTCCAGCACGACCTCCACCCGCAGAGCCCACTCCACATAGAGAATAATGGAGCCTCCAGCACCACCTCCACCCGCAGAGCCACACTCCACATAGAGAATAATGGAGCCTCCAGCACCTACCTCCACCCGCAGAGCCGCACTCCACATAGAGAATAATGGAGCCTCCACACCTACCCGAAACCGCACTCCCTAGAGAATATGGAGCCTCCAGCACGACCCACCCCAGAGCCACACCCACATAGAGAATAATGGAGCCTCCAGCACCGACCTCCACCCGCAGAGCCACTCCACATAGAGAATAATGGAGCCTCCAGCACCGACCTCCACCCGCAGAGCCCACTCCACATAGAGAATAATGGAGCCTCCAGCACCGACTCCACCCGCAGAGCCGCACTCCACATAGAGAATAATGGAGCCTCCAGCACGACACTCCACCACCGCAGAGCCGCACTCACATAGAGAATAATGGAGCCTCCAGCACCGACCTCCACCCGCAGAGCCACACTCCACATAGAGAATAATGGAGCCTCCAGCAACTCACCTCCACCCGCAGAGCCAGCACTCCACATAGAGAATAATGGAGCCTCCAGCACGACTCCACCCAGAGCCCACTCCACATAGAGAATAATGGGCCTCCAGCACCACCTCCACCGCAGAGCCGCACACTCCACATAGAGAATAATGGAGCCTCCAGCACCGACCTCCACCCGCAGAGCCGCACTCCACTAGAGAATAATGGAGCCTCCAGCACCGACCTCCACCCGCAGAGCCACTCCACATAGAGAATAATGGAGCCTCCAGCACCACCTCCACCCGCAGAGCCAGCACTCCACATAGAGAATAATGGAGCCTCCAGCACCGACCTCCACCCGCAGAGCCGCACTCCACATAGAGAATAATGGAGCCTCCAGCACCGACCTCCACCGCAGAGCCACACTCCACATAGAGAATAATGGAGCCTCCAGCACCACCTCCACCGCAGAGCCACTCCACATAGAGAATAATGGAGCCTCCAGCACCGACCTCCACCCGCAGAGCCGCACTCCACATAGAGAATAATGGAGCCTCCAGCACCGACCTCCACCCGCAGAGCCCACTCACATAGAGAATAATGGAGCCTCCAGCACCTACCTCCACCCGCAGAGCCCACTCCACATAGAGAATAATGGAGCCTCCAGCACCGACCTCCACCCGCAGAGCCCACTCACATAGAGAATAATGGAGCCTCCAGCACCACCTCCCCGCAGAGCCGCACCTCCACATAGAGAATAATGGAGCCTCCAGCACCGACCTCCACCCGCAGAGCCACACTCCACATAGAGAATAATGGAGCCTCCAGCACCGACCTCCACCCGCAGAGCCGCACTCCACATAGAGAATAATGGAGCCTCCAGCACCTGACCTCCACCCGCAGAGCCACACTCCACATAGAGAATAATGGAGCCTCCAGCACCACCTCCACCCGCAGAGCCAGCACTCCACATAGAGAATAATGGAGCCTCCAGCACCTACCTCCACCCGCAGAGCCCACTCCACATAGAAATAATGGAGCCTCCAGCACCACCTCCACCGCAGAGCCCACTCCACATAGAGAATAATGGAGCCTCCGCACCGACCTCCACCCGCAGAGCCGCACTCCACATAGAGAAATGGAGCCTCCAGCACGACCTCCACCGCAGAGCCACTCCACATAGAGAATAATGGAGCTCCAGCACCGACCTCCACCCAGAGCCGCACTCACATAGAGAATATGGAGCTCCAGCACCACCTCCACCGCAGACCGCACTCCACATAGAGAATAATGGAGCCTCCAGCACCACCTCCACCGCAGAGCCCACTCCACATAGAGAATAATGGAGCCTCCGCACCGACCTCCACCCGCAGAGCCACACTCCACATAAGAATAATGGAGCCTCCAGCACCACCTCCACCGCAGAGCCCACTCACATAGAGAATAATGAGCTCAGCACCACCTCACCGCAGAGCCACACTCCACTAGAGAATAATGAGCTCCAGCACCACCTCCACCCAGAGCCACACTCCACATAGAGATAATGGAGCCTCCAGCACCTACCTCCCCGCAGGCCCACTCCACATAGAAATAATGGGCTCAGCACACCTCCACCCGCAGAGCCACACTCCGAGATCGCACACCTCCACCCAGACCACTCACATGAGAATAATGGAGCCTCCAGCACGACCTCCACCCGCAGAGCCCACTCCACATAGAATAATGGAGCTCCAGCACCGACCTCCACCCGCAGAGCCGCACCACATAGAGAATAATGGAGCTCCAGCACCACCTCCACCCGCAGAGCCGCACTCCACATAGAGAATAATGGAGCCTCCAGCACACCTCCACCCAGAGCCCACTCACATAGAGAATAATGGAGCCTCCAGCACCGACCTCCACCCGCAGAGCCACTCCACTAGAGAATAATGGAGCTCCAGCACCACTCCACCCGCAGAGCCGCACTCACTAGAGATAATGAGCTCCAGCACCGACCTCCACCCGCAGAGCCCACTCACATAGAGAATAATGGACCTCAGCACCCCTCACCCGCAGAGCCACTCCACATAGAATAATGGACCTCCGCACCCCACCGCAGACCACATAGAGAATAATGGGCTCAGCACGACCTCCACCGCAACGCACTCACAAAATGAGCCTCCAGCACCGACCACCCCAGACCACTCCACATAGAGATATGAGCCTCAGCACGACCTCACCCAGAGCCCACTCCAAGAATATGGAGCCTCCGCACACCTCACCCCAGCCCACCCAAAGAAATATACTCCACCACTCCACCGCACCACTCCACTAATAGACCCAGCCTCCGAGAGCCACTCCATAGAATATGGAGCCCCAGCACACCTCCACCGAGACCCACTCCACATAGAGATAATGAGCCTCCGCACACCTCCACCAAGCCCACTCCACATAGAATAATGGCTCCAGCACCACCCCACCCGCAGAGCCCACTCCACATAGAGAATAATGGAGCCTCCAGCACACCTCCACCCGCAGACCACTCACATAGAGAATAATGGAGCCTCCAGCACCACTCCACCCGCAGAGCCCACTCCACTAGAGAATAATGGAGCCTCCAGCACCCCTCACCCGCAGAGCCCACTCCACATAGAGAATATGAGTCAGCCTCCACGCCCATCACATAGATAGCCTCCAGCACCACCCACGCACCACTCATAGAAATAGAGCCTCCAGCACCGACCTCCACCCGCAGAGCCGCACTCCACATAGAGAATAATGGAGCCTCCAGCACCGACCTCCACCCGCAGAGCCGCACTCCACATAGAGAATAATGGAGCCTCCAGCACCTACCTCCACCCGCAGAGCCACACTCCACATAGAGAATAATGGAGCCTCCAGCACCGACCTCCACCCGCAGAGCCGCACTCCACATAGATAATAATGGAGCCTCCAGCACCGACCTCCACCCGCAGAGCCGCACTCCACATAGAGAATAATGGAGCCTCCAGCACCGACCTCCACCCGCAGAGCCACACTCCACATAGAGAATAATGGAGCCTCCAGCACCGACCTCCACCCGCAGAGCCGCACTCCACATAGATAATAATGGAGCCTCCAGCACCTACCTCCACCCGCAGAGCCACACTCCACATAGAGAATAATGGAGCCTCCAGCACCTACCTCCACCCGCAGAGCCGCACTCCACATAGAGAATAATGGAGCCTCCAGCACCGACCTCCACCCGCAGAACCTCACTCCACATAGAGAATAATGGAGCCTCCAGCACCGACCTCCACCCGCAGAGCCGCACTCCACATAGAGAATAATGGAGCCTCCAGCACCGACCTCCACCCGCAGAGCCGCACTCCACATAGAGAATAATGGAGCCTCCAGCACCTACCTCCACCCGCAGAGCCGCACTCCACATAGAGAATAATGGAGCCTCCAGCACCGACCTCCACCTGCAGAGCCACACTCCACATAGAGAATAATGAAGCCTCCAGCATCTACCTCCACCCGCAGAGCCGCACTCCACATAGAGAATAATGGAGCCTCCAGCACCGACCTCCACCCGCAGAGCCACACTCCACATAGAGAATAATGGAGCCTCCAGCACCGACCTCCACCCGCAGAGCCGCACTTCACATAGAGAATAATGGAGCCTCCAGCACCTACCTCCACCCGCAGAGCCGCACTCCACATATATTGCTGCTCTGTGCGCACAGGACCTGTGATGAGGTCACAGGAGGGGAGGAGTCAGGGGTCACATGATCAGGGGCCTCAGTGTGCACAGGACCTGTGATGAGGTCACAGGGGGAGGAGTCAGGGGTCACATGATCAGGGGCCTCAGTGGATGCAACTCTATTTTATTATAAACCACACCTAAGTATATCCCTTAAGCGGCATGAGGTAGCAATATATAGAAACACAGACAAAAAAACCTCATATAACGCTAATTTATGAAAATACAAAAATACTTTTATTGAGACACAATAGAGATAAAAAAGTATAGGCAATACCACAGATACAGGAAATGGGACTCAACTGGAATACCTCCAATGGACAAAATACACCATGAGGTAATCAAATGTATGTGATATTCTTGCACCAAAATACATCATAAAAAGATATATAAGACATATTTATCATCTTAAGAAATAGCAATAACATGCCGCAAAAATACAGCTTGTGATAAAAAAGCTGAAAGTTCAGCTAAATACACAATGGTGCAAGACAGAGCTTTATTTAGCAAGATGATCAAAACCCCAATAATGATATCATATAGAAAGTAACAACATACAAGAACATGGCATAATTGTCTATATAATATGTACAGGCATAGTTACCAGGATAGGAGGTATACCAGAGAGACCCACCACACACCCGACGCGCGTTTCGCACTGGACGAAGCATTCCAAACGGATAGCATAAGCCGGGAGATGTCCGTTGTAACGCTGGTATTGTCTGTACTTTGTTTTCCAGCGTTACTCTGCATGTCTCTGCTTTAACCCTTTTGCTCCTTTCCCCCTAACCAGCTGGGATACTGTTGTCTGTTACCTGTATGGATGCTGCTCAGTTCCCAGCTCTGCTGCGTAGCCGTACTTGCGTGAGTGTCTCCGCTGCGTTGCATGACCACCCGCATGTGCGGTCCCTGACCTGCTGTAAAAGCCATCCGTAGGTTCCAAAGTCCTCTGCAGTGGTGCATGACTTACTACGTGTGTGGCAGCAGCTACTGTCAGGTGCCTGGCCTGCTGTGAAGACCATCCGTAGGTTGCAAAGTCCTCTGCACTGTGCATGACTTACTACGTGTGTGGCAGCAGCCACTGTCAGGTGTCCCTCTGTGATGAGTTGTCTGGCTCTGCATAGGGGGCGCGGCCCACACCTGTCCTGCTTTTATGAGGATTGGGTGTGTATTAGAATTACTGCTCCAGCCTATCGCTGTGAAGCAGCTCATATATAAAGTTCCCCAGCCCTAGTGGGCATTGCCAGAGCTTCACATTGAATCTACATTGACTTTCTGAACCTAGCCAGGTGTGGTTGTGTGTTCAGCTCCTGCTCTGAGTTCGATCAGCTCTGGAGAGCTGATTCCCTTTGTCCTGTCTTGTGTTTCTGCCTATGCCTGGGGCTGAGTACCCAGATCGCCGTTCCTGGAGGCTGCATATCCAGGCCTGTTCCTGCTGTGTCTAATTACCTGAATTCCTGATCCTGGATCGCATCCTGTACCTGACTGTCTGAACTGTGTCCTCTGTGTTATGTTCCTGAAATCCTGCTGTGTCCTGAACCCTGTGCCAGTGACTGTGAATCCTTGCTATATAACCTGAGCTCATCTTGGAAGGAGGAGTCCGGTGTGTGCTGAGTTTCTGTTACTCTGTGCTCAGCTTCTGTGCAATTCCCGGCCAGCTCCCGTTGAGCCTGGCGAGGCTTGCACCAGACCGCTGGGGTTCCTTTTCAGGTCGCTGCCAGATGTCTGGATCCTATGCCTGCTGACCATGGCCTGATGTCCGATGTCCGACGACCACTTCCAGATGTCCGGATCCTATCCTCCCTGCCTGATGTCCGGAGCCTGCCGATCGCTGCCAGATGTCCGGAGCCTGCCGATCGTTGCCAGATGTCCGGGTTCCGATGCCAGTGTTCTGATGTCCGTGTTCCTGAGATCCAATCCGTGTTCCTGATGTCCTGTCCGTGTTCCTGTGTTCCTGAGATCCAGTCCGTGTTCCTGATGTCCCAATGTCCTGCCGGTTCCTCCTTGGTCTACCCTGTGATGACGTCTGTCCTGGGTCAGTGTCTGATGTTCTCCTGCTGAGCCTGTGCTACGCCTGAGGCCTGAGAGTGAGGCTGTCCTAGTATGCCCGTGCCAGATGACCCTGGACTGCATCAACCTGTGATGACCCCGCCATCGTCTGACGTTCATCCTGGGCCGGTGTCTGATGTTCTCCTGCTGAGCCTGTGCTACGCCTGAGGCCTGAGAGTGAGGCCATGCTAGTATGCCCATGCCAGATGATCCTGGACTGCATCTACCCGTGATGACCCCGCCATCGTCTGAAGTCTGTCTGAGGTCGGTGTCTGATGTTCTCCTGCTGAGCCTGTGCTACGCCTGAAGCCTGAGAGAGAGGCCGCCCAAGTATGCCCGTGCCAGATAACCCTGGACTGCGTCTAACCGTGATGTCCTCCTGCACTCGTCTGTGATCCTGAGTCGTGTACCCTTCTCTGATGTGCGGAATCGGGAGCCCGGTCTTATGTTCTGTTTATGTACTGTGTTTCTTTAAGTAAACTTTATGTTTCTTCTTACCTGAAGTTGTGCGGTGTTGTCTAGTCCTGCAGGTCGCCATCTTGCCCACATGCTCAGCTGCCACGGATCCCGGTCGCTGCCCTTCCCTAGTCCGGGCAGGCCCGGGTCTCCCTCCGTGGTCCAGTGGGTCCACATTCTCTTACCATCTGGGACTCATGCATCACGTCGTCGTGGACTGGCGGCGTGGGAGCATTGGCTAGTTAGGCAAGCTATGCCATGTCCCAACGCCCCGCAGCCGTGGGAAGCGTAACAGAAAGCTCTGGCCATGGACTCCGCTGAGCATGTGTGGTCTGCAGGACTTTTCTCCAAGCTCCACCTGATGTACGAACTAGACTGCTTGGTCCCCACATGGTAAGTGGACTAGACGGCTCGATTCCCCGCTTGGTCAGCGGTTCGGACTTTTAGAGCTATGAACTCTGCTGCCATATTGTGAACTGTGGGACTTACCGCCAAACCCAAGTGAATTTTCTGGGGAATTTTTTTTACTTGGGTCTTCAGAAGAGGGGGCCTGAGGAGGGGGATACTGTAACGCTGGTGTTATCTGTACTTTGTTTTCCAGCGTTACTCAGCATGTCTCTGCTTTAACCCTTTTGCTCCTTTCCCCCTAACCAGCTGAGAACCTGTTGTCTGTTACCTGTATGGATGCTGCTCAGTTCCCAGCTCTGCTGCGTAGCCGTACTTGCGTGAGTGTCTCCGCTGCGTTGCATGACCACCCGCATGTGCGGTCCCTGACCTGCTGTAAAAGCCATCCGTAGTTTACAAAGTCCTCTGCAGTGGTGCATGACTTACTACGTGTGTGGCAGCAGCTACTGTCAGGCGCCTGGCCTGCTGTGAAGACCATCCGTAGGTTGCAAAGTCCTCTGCACTGTGCATGACTTACTACGTGTGTGGCAGCAGCCACTGTCAGGTGTTCCTCTGTGATGAGTTGTCTGGCTCTGCATAGGGGGCGCGGCCCACACCTGTCCTGCTTTTATGAGGATTGGGTGTGTACTAGAATTACTGCTCCAGCCTATCGCTGTGAAGCAGCTCATATATAAAGTTCCCCAGCCCTAGTGGGCGTTGCCAGAGCTTCACATTGAATCTACATTGACTTCCTGAACCTAGCCGGGTGTGGTTGTGTGTTCAGCTCCTGCTCTGAGTTCGATCAGCTCTGGAGAGCTGATTCCCTTTGTCCTGTCTTGTGTTTCTGCCTATGCCTGGGGCTGAGTACCCAGATCGCCGTTCCTGGAGGCTGCATATCCAGGCCTGTTCCTGTTGTATCTTGTTTCCCGAATCCCTGATCCTGGATCTATCCTGGTACCTGAATGTCTGAACTGTGTCTTGTGTTTCCGCCTATGCTGGGGGCTGATTACCCAGATCGCCGTTCCTGGAGGCTGTATATCCAGGCCTGTTCCTGCTGTGTCTAATTACCTGAATTCCTGATCCTGGATCGCATCCTGTACCTGACTGTCTGAACTGTGTCCTCTGTGTTATGTTCCTGAAATCCTGCTGTGTCCTGAACCCTGTGCCAGTGACTGTGAATCCTTGCTATATAACCTGAGCTCATCTTGGAAGGAGGAGTCCGGTGTGTGCTGAGTTTCTGTTACTCTGTGCTCAGCTTCTGTGCAATTCCCGGCCAGCTCCCGTTGAGCCTGGCGGAGCTTGCACCAGACCGCTGGGGTTCCTTTTCAGGTCGCTGCCAGATGTCCGGATCCTATGCCTGCTGACCATGGCCTGATGTCCGATGTCCGACGACCACTTCCAGATGTCCGGATCCTATCCTCCCTGCCAGATGTCCGGAGCCTGCCGATCGTTGCCAGATGTCCGGAGCCTGCCGATCGTTGCCAGATGTCCGGGTTCCGATGCCAGTGTTCTGATGTCTGTGTTCCTGAGATCCAATCCGTGTTCCTGATATCCTGTCCGTGTTCCTGTGTTCCTGAGATCCAGTCCGTGTTCCTGATGTCCCGATGTCCTGCCGGTTCCTCCTTGGTCTACCCTGTGATGACGTCTGTCCTGGGTCAGTGTCTGATGTTCTCCTGCTGAGCCTGTGCTACGCCTGAGGCCTGAGAGTGAGGCTGTCCTAGTATGCCCGTGCCAGATGACCCTGGACTGCATCAACCTGTGATGACCCCGCCATCGTCTGACGTTCATCCTGGGCCGGTGTCTGATGTTCTCCTGCTGAGCCTGTGCTACGCCTGAGGCCTGAGAGTGAGGCCATGCTAGTATGCCCATGCCAGATGATCCTGGACTGCATCTACCCGTGATGACCCCGCCATCGTCTGAAGTCTGTCTGAGGTCGGTGTCTGATGTTCTCCTGCTGAGCCTGTGCTACGCCTGAAGCCTGAGAGAGAGGCCGCCCAAGTATGCCCGTGCCAGATAACCCTGGACTGCGTCTAACCGTGATGTCCTCCTGCACTCGTCTGTGATCCTGAGTCGTGTACCCTTCTCTGATGTGCGGAATC
The DNA here is from genome assembly GCA_033576555.1 of Oophaga sylvatica. Classification (NCBI taxonomy): domain Eukaryota; kingdom Metazoa; phylum Chordata; class Amphibia; order Anura; family Dendrobatidae; genus Oophaga; species Oophaga sylvatica. The sequence continues at coordinate 14,713 of JARQOD010000071.1, read as the reverse complement.
GGGAGCCCGGTCTTATGTACTGTGTTTCTTTAAGTAAACTTTATGTTTCTTTTTACCTGAAGTTGTGCGGTGTTGTCTAGTCCTGCAGGTCGCCATCTTGCCCACATGCTCAGCTGCCACGGATCCCGGTCGCTGCCCTTCCCTAGTCCGGGCAGGCCCGGGTCTCCCTCCGTGGTCCAGTGGGTCCACATTCTCTTACCATCTGGGACTCATGCCTCATGTCGTCGTGGACTGGCGGCGTGGGAACATTGGCTAGTTAGGCAAGCTATGCCATGTCCCAATGCCCCGCAGCCGTGGGAAGCGTAACATCCGTGTGGTGTGCGCAGGTCCTTCACCTGCCCTCCTGTCTCCCATTCCTGGAAGAAAGGCTGAAACCAACCCCTGCAGGAGAATACCCACAGAGGAGCCCTCTCTGAATAGAGGTTGGCAACATTGATCTTAAGAAAGGTGTTTATCAGAAACACCACCGGGTTGACCATACCCAACCCACCTAGTCTCCTCATACGATACGTGACCTCTCTCTTAATTAGGTTAAGCCTGTTCCCCCATAACAGCTGGAAGAACAGGCTATAGACCCATGTCATGAGAGGTTCTGGAAAGACGCAGATACTGACCAGGTATATTAACAAGGGAAACAGAAAGCCTTTGGCCAAGATGATCCTTTCCCTCAGGGTTAAAGACCAACCCTTCCACTGGTCCATCTTTTGGGCGGCGATCTTAAGTCTGCCCTCCCAATTTTGCTTGGGGTAGTCCCCGGGGCCAAATTCGATGCCTAGGATTTCGGCGGAGGTCTGGGGCCCTGGAAGGGTGTCCGGGAGATCAAAACTAGGATCTCCCCCTCCCAGCCAGAGACTTTCGCACTTTTCCCAGTTGATCATGGACCCGGACGCCTCCGAGTAGCGCTCGACCTCAGACATGACCCAATCTGCCTCCTCTCTCGAGGACACAAAGAGGGAGACGTCGTCAGCAAACGCTACCACCCTCAGAGTGGCCCCCGGCTCCGCCCGGTCCATCCTGACTCCCACCAACGGTCCACGATCTACCCTCCTCAAGAAGGGATCGATCGAGAACACGTATAAAAGTGGGCTCAGAGGACAGCCCTGGCGGACCCCGGAACTCACCTCAAAAGGGTGACCAACCCAACCGTTCACGAGTGGAAAATTCTCAGCCCCCTGGTATAAGGTCTCGAACCAATTTATAAACCTCCCAGGCAGACCGTACCTCAAAAGGACAGACCAGAGGTACTCGTGATTCACCCGGTCAAAGGCCTTCGCTTGATCTCAGGACAGCAAGTACCCCTTCCAGTGACCCACCCTGCCCTGCTCCACTGCCTCTCAGACACAGAGCACAGCACTAAAAGTACTGCGGCCTGGAACAGAGCAGGTCTGAGCCCCCGAAAGGAGCCGGGGTGCAAACTTCACCAGCCGATTAAACAGCACCTTTGCCAGAACCTTCCGATCCACATTGAGAAGCGCTATGGGACGCCAATTCTCAATACGGGACGAGTCCTTACCCTTTGATAGGATAATCAGGCCTGACCTCCTCTTTGAGCTGGGAAGAGCGCCCAGGAAAGGCACTCATTAAACACCTCAGTCAAGAGGGGGACCAAGGAGTCCCTAAAGGTCTTGTAAAACTCGGATGTTAAGCCATCCGGACCTGGCGATTTTTTTGGGCCGAAGCCGATCAATGGCCAGTCTCACTTCCTCTTCACTGATTGCCTCTACCAAAACATCAAGAGATGGGTCATCTCCTAGCTCAGGAATGGTCTCAGCCAGGAAAGCCGACATCCCGTCTAGATCCTGATCCCTCTTTCCCAAGAGGCATGAGTAAAAGGATCTGACCACCTCCAGGATCCCTAATTTGGATCGGTTCAGGGAACCCGTACTGTCGATCAGTCCTGTCACCATCTTATAATTCACTGACATCTTACAGTTTCTGTAAGGGTCGGGCGAGCGGTACCTCCCGAAATCCCTCTCAAAAACCAAAGATGTGTGTCTTTCATACTGACACCTCTTGAGCAAAGACTTCACCCTGGAGATCTCCTCATGGTCATCCCCAGTCGAGACGAGCTGCTCGAGTTTCCTCCTCAAGGCCTGATACAAGCGGTGCCTGTTCAGACTCCTGAGGCTCGAGAGCTGACGGAAGAACCCCGCCACCCTCTCTTTGAAGATCTCCTGTTGTGAATGTGTTAGAAATGAATTCTGAGCAGAAGCTCCTTCTGGTGGTTACAAACAGTACTGAGCCATTCAATGAGGATTGGCAATCAGGAGTTACAGATTGGTCTTATATAAGGGAGGTTCCCTCCCATCATGGTTGCCGGTGATCAATTGTTCTTGTCTCAACTGTGGTTCCTGATTCACTTGGAAGCTTGCTGAGTCTTGCCTGCATCTTCTGCTATCAGATAAGATATTTTCTGCTTTTATTTTTGTGCTTGCTTTTTGCATTGTTCCCTGCACTTCTGTGGAGGTCAGCCAGGTCCCCTCCGGGGGCTTGTGCTCCTCTCAGTTTATCTGAGCCACTGTTATTTGTTCATTTGCCTTTTCCAGTTTTTTCAGTGGCTGCGGCTTAGTTTTGTGACACCAGAGAGCTAATTTGGGTGGTAGAGGTCGTGTGATCTCAGGTGTTTTTGCAATCAGTACCGTTGGCATTTTTTAGGGTTTTTTTGGATTGCAGTGAGTATCCTTTCTATCCTTTTCTGTCTAGGCAGATTGGGCCCCAGCGTTTGCTCATACTATTTTCTGTCTGTGTCTGTATTTCCTCTTGTCTAACCGCCATTACATGTTTGGGGGCTTCCTATGTTCTTTGGGGATCTGCTCCGGGGCAGATAGCTTTCCTCTTTCTATCTTTAGGTGTAGTTATTCTCTCAGGCTGTGACGAGGCGTCTAGGACCAACGTAGGAACGCTCCACGGCTGCCTTTAGTTGTGGTGGTTAGTCAGGGTACTGTAATCCAATAGATTCCAACCTCTCTGTTGTATTGACGTTTTTGCCTGCTCTCCTCAGCTACCAAAACATAACCGGTTGCCCCCTCACGGTCTCTCCCCACCGGGCCTGAAGCGGCATTGGTAAAGTAGCGACGTCAGCGGCTATACAGGTGACCTAGGTCACCACACAGGTGGCATCGAATCTCCTTGCAAGATGCGGCGAGATGACGTACCCCACCACACAAAGCACATTTCTGCACCTTGCAGCTTGCGCTGAAGTGGCGGGGATCACCGCACTTGTGGCAGACTTTCGGCTGCCCCTGGTAGACCAGGATCCTGTCCCTCCCTAGGAACGCCGAGGAAGGGATGTGGGTGACGGTACCCCCTGAGACCTTCAACTTCATCATGAAGGTCCAGCCCCCGACCAGATACCGAACTCGTCCCGATTTTTTTTGGGGACGTCTGTGACTTCCCCATAACGGGAAAGCCACGTCATGATGTCAACGCCGGAGAGTGACTCGTTACAAGTCACCACGGTCACTCTCTTAACGGCATTTTGGCGAGACACCGCCTGTACGGCGAAGTCTCGCCATCCGGGCTCCCCCTTCACCAGCTCGTAATTCGACCAGAAGAGCTCTAGCCCCTCCGCCCAGACGAAACTGATGTCGAAGAATAGGGTGGCCGAGGGATGGATCAGGGCAAAGATGTCCGTCTCCCTGAAAACCATCTTCAGGAGGAGCTCCACCACCCTACTCCTGGGTGAGCAACCTTCACCGCCTCTCCAACGAAGACGGACCACATTCCTCCTGGCCGGCCCTTGCCCGGCTGTCAGAAGGGACCAAATGGTTTCCCCCTCCCTTCTATCTTGGAAGGCGGCCAGGCCATGTCTCTCCAACCAGAAAGACAGGTCCACCTCTCTTCCCTCTACATTGACCGACCGCTCTCCTTTTTTAAGGGCCTCCAGAAAATGGCGGTGCAAAACGTCATCCCCAGAGTCCGGAGGCAAGGAGACCCCCCGAGAACCCCCAGGAGCCCCAGCCGTGACCCCCGCAAAAGTACGGGGTCTCACCGCTGTGGGGCCAGATGGGCCAGCCCCTCCCTCACCGCCAGTGCTCCCACTTACGATACGATACACTTTATTGATCCCGAGGGAAATTATGGTATCATAGCAGCATTACAACAGCATTACAAACAAACCATTACAAACAGCATTACATAGAGTAATTACTAGACACAGAATTGCACATGACTAACCACAATACGTAAGAAACAAAGGTACACAAATCTCTAATCATTTCCATTAGTGCGCCAGTCCTAGGTCGTAGTCATTTTTACACCAACACTCACTCCCTCCGCATTCACTCCCACATCCACTCCCATATCCCTGTCACTCATGTCACTCAACTCACCCTGGCTGATCGGTGCTCTGCCCCACATTGTTTTTCCCCAGGAGTGCTGCCGCCCCTTTAAGAGCTGCAGAGCAGAGCCCACTCAGTAAGCTCTGCCTGGGCTCAGGAGCAGCAGCACTTCCCGGGCTCTCTGGCTCCATTTTTTTTTCTCTTGTCACATTTGGGGCAGGGCCGGACTCTGCCTCTGCACCCTTCCCCCCACTGGAGACCTGCGCTGGCCTCTCTTGGGGCACCGGAGCCCCCGCACCACCAGATGGAGGTTAGTGGGCTGGGGACCCCGGCAACCCCTTGCCAGCTCTTTCGGGCATTATTTTTTTGGGTGGGACAGAAGGCAGCGGGCCCACCGAGGCCACGCCGCCCCGCTGGTCACGGCCATGGCAGGTAGAGCGAAGGCCCGAAAGGCCACGCCCCCCTGCCAGCCACGAGCACAGCGAGCGGAGCTGCGGCCGCCGAGGCCATGCCCCCACCAGCCGCAGTCATAGCGGGTGGAGCAGTAGCCCGCAAGGCTACGCCCCCCCGCCAGACGTGACAGTAGCGGGTGGGAAAGCGGCCTTGGAGGACACTCCCCCCTCGCAGGCCACTACCGCCTTCTTGTACCCACCACTCGCTTTTGGCAAGGTCGGCGCGGACCCTTTATTGGATCTATGCACAGAGGACCCCGACCATGCCGCGGACACCGCCAGGGGAGCGACCAACAACTTGCATTTCTTTACTTGCTGCCTTACGGCAGACTCCGCCCCCTTTCTAGGTCTCTGGACCGCCAAAAGTGATCCAGTCTTAGCGGATCCGCGAGTGGGGGGCCCAGAGACCCCATCTCTCGCCGCCGGAGATGCGGCCCTGGCTGTATAGACTCCAGGTGCCGAGCCAGCCCCCCCTGCCACAGAGGACTGGGCCCGAGCACCACCACCATCAACAATACCGGCACCGACACTCTCCATATCGCTGCCCGAGTCCGAGCTGCCACCACTAGGCATGGCACCCAGACCCGGGCAGACTTTCCTCTCCCTGCTCCCTTGCTGCGGACCCACAACAGGGCCTGAGCTGGGGTGGGTAGCGGGTTCCACGCAATGGGACAGTGGGGCTCAAGGAAGGGGAGCATACAGTGACCTTGGCTTTTTTTCCTTTTCTTCCACTTCCCGGTTGCCCCATACTCGCAGATCTCATCGCCAAACAACAGCTCGCCAAACCGTGCTGGGGACTCGATCTGCCGCACTTGTTGCAGGATAAGGCAGCCCCCCTCACTGCTGTTACCACTCCCTCCATCCTCCCCCTCGCTCCCACTTTCCTCCGAATTACTGGAGTCCGGTGGGAGGGCCCCTTGCTCGGGGCTATCCCGCTGCATGATACCTGGGCGTTTACACTCAACAGGTCTTGAGGTGGGACTGGCGCAGATGCCTCACAGCCGCCATCTTCCTCCTTCTCCTCCTCCACCTGGCTGGGGACTCCTGACCCCCCAGGAGACCCACCGGTCAGGGCCCTGAACCGTTCGTCGTTTTTTAGTTTCTCCTCAAAGGGGCCGCTTCCCGCCAGGATCTCTTCCCTCCGCTGTTCCAGAGCTTTAATGGACCCCTTCAGCCTCTCCAACGTGGCGGAGACCTCTGCTCTCCTTGAGGCAGGAAGCTTGTTCTTTGCAATCACGCGTGCTCCCTTCAACCCCTCCCGGAGTCTCCTCAGCTGTTTGGCGGCCTCCTCGTATTCGCAGAGGTGCGCGTGGATGCGGGAGCCATAGGTGGTGACAGGCTCCCTTGCCGCCTTGGAGCCCCAGATGTTGGGGGGCTCCACCGCCGCACCTCCGATGGCCGCTTCTCCTCCTCCGGGAGGAGGAACTGCCACTGTCCCGGCCTCAGGGGTCTTGGTCCCTGGGGTCTTGGGGCCCCCCAAGGGCTTTTTCTTTGCCATCCTCCCTGGGACTGGCTAGATGGTATGGCCTCCTGTTGGTAAGTGAGGCCTCCCACCCCCAGCCGCCTTGCCAGGGGGTGGGAGCCAGGGGCCCAGCCCCGGAGCTCAGTCCCAGGGAAAAGGGTCAGGCAGATAGTCCAAGTGAAAAATCCTCCCTTCCCAGGAGCTCTCTCCAGGCAGCTGCAGACACACAGGAACACACAGCTAGCTCCTCCTCTTCCTGTATGCGACTCTATTTTATTATAAAATAATAAACAATACATACATCATAATAAATAACAAACTGTACATAAATAAAACATAGCTAAAATAAGTAACAGAAACAAAAGAAACCAGCATCAAATAAAGCAAAAAGTCCAGAGTCCTTTCAAAGCTTATTGCAGCTCCAAAGGACCCCCAGCAGGAACATTACCCTTAACCAAAATTAAATATAAAACATAAAAGAAACATACACACACACTGACACACACTCACATACCCCAAAAGAAAGGAAAAAGGCCTCACCTGGCCATACATACAACTTGAACCTATATTTACTACTATATACACTATATACGCAATAAGACATGCACAAAAAAAAAGTTGTTTTTTTTTTCTTATTTTTTTGCTTTTTTGCTTTTTTCCCTCCACCACACCACAAGTACATGAGTTCATACCCTTTTCACAGCAAGCCTAACGGGTCCATGAAAGTTTATGCCCTTAGAAATTTACAACCCTCGGGTCCATGGCAAGTTCTATGCCCTCCCCCCACATAAAAACCACCACCCAACCTAAACTATACCCCCCAAACATATAACTATTTACACTTATATACAAAACATAACATTAACAGACCTACCACACAAGAACACTACATTACATTACTTTATTTTAAACACAACATTATAAACATTTATAAACATTAACACTATACACTGACCACATAACTTGCAAGGCCCAAATTCAGCGCCTGCAAGCCCAATATCCATTATTTCCTGAATTTACAAAACAAAAAGCTAAGTGTTCCGCACACCAGCCCACCATCGAGAAACTGGAGTCCTAAGAGGCCCCATGCCTAACCACCAACACATGCACCCTCTCCCTCACCAACTAAATCTGTCCCTAAAAGAAAAGAAACTGACCCTAACTATCCCTACCTGTCCCTATCTATCCCTACTCTACCTAGCTTATCAAAACTAACTATCTAGCTATCCCTAAACTGGCCCTCCCTGTCTCTATCTGTCCCTACTTTTCTCTCCCTCAACACCCACACCACCTTATCTTACCTTACCAACAATCTCACACAGACCAGCTCTCCCTTGGGCACGTTAAAGGAGAAACCCCTCCAAAGCCAAGAGGCCCTCATCGCACCCAGCCTCTCGAGCTCCAAAGAGCGCATCTTCCCCAGGTCACCCAAGATGTTTCTAACCACCTCATCCCGGGGGAGGACTTTCCGCTGCGTGGAAACTAAACTCCGTGCATTCCAAGTGTGGAACCTAATGACTACACTAACTAGGAATAAAGTGCTCCGTTCTCGGCCACCCAGGGATCTGTATGCCCCATAAGCCCACTCCGGATAAGAAAGGGACGCCAGCCTAGGCCAGCCTATGGACACTGAAGGAGGAAGTGCTCCATGCTTTCCAACATGTCGCCACACTCCTCACGGGGACAACCCCGATCATCGGAGCTCCTGCACTTCAGGTTGTCCCTTACATACAGCCTCCCATGGAAGCAGCGCCACGCCAAGTCCCAGAACTTCAAGGGGATCCACTTGGAATTTAATAACCCAAGCCCAACCTCCAGATCCCGGCTTGGGCAATCCTTGAGCACCAGGGGCTTCTGGAAATGGGTCAACAGAACCCTGCTGTCAAGGAATTTCCTCGACATGGTCCTGATTTCCCACATTTCCAGACCCCACCGGCGGATCACCTTCAGAACCGGGGTAGCATAAGCCGGGAGATGTCCGTGTGGTGTGCGCAGGTCCTTCACCTGCCCTCCTGTCTCCCATTCCTGGAAGAAAGGCTGAAACCAACCCCTGCAGGAGAATTCCCACGAAGTAGCCCTCTCTGAAAAGAGGTTGGCAACATTGATCTTAAGAAAGGTGTTTATCAGAAACAACACCGGGTTGACCATACCCAACCCACCTAGTCTCCTCTTGCGGTACGTGACCTCTCTCTTAATTAGGTTAAGTCTGTTCCCCCATAACAGCTGGAAGAACAGGCTATAGACCCGTGTCCAGAGAGGTTCTGGCAAGATGCAGACACTGTCCAGGTATATTAACAAGGGAAGCAGAAAGCCTTTGGCCAAGATGACCCTTTCCCTCAGGGTTAAAGACCAACACTTCCACTGGTCCACCTTTTGGGCGGCGACCTTAAGTCTGCCCTCCCAATTTTGCTGGGGGTAGTCCCCGGGGCCAAATTCGATGCCTAGGATTTTGGCGGAGTTCTGGGGCCCTGGAAGGGTGTCCAGGAGATCAAAACTAGGATCTCCCAGTGCCAGCCAGAGACTTTCGCACTTTTCCCGGTTGATCATGGACCCGGACGCCTCCGAGTAGCACTCGACCTCAGACATGACCCAATCCGCCTCCTCTCTCGAGGACACAAAGAGGGAGACATCGTCAGCGTACACTACCACCCTCAGAGTGGCCCCCGACTCCGCCCGGTCCATCCCGACTCCCACCAACGGTTCACGATCTACCCTCCTCAAGAAGGGATCGATCGCGAACACATATAAGAGTGGGCCCGGAACTCACCTCAAAAGGGTGACCAACCCAACCGTTCACGAGTGGAAAAGTCTCAGCCCCCTGGTATAAGGTCTCGAACCAATTTACAAACCTCCCAGGCAGACCGAACCTCAAAAGGACAGACCAGAGGTACTAGTGATTCACCCTGTCAAAGGCCTTCGCTTGATCTAAGGACAGCAAGTACCCCTTCCAGTGACCCCCCTGCCCTGCTCCACTGCCTCTCGGACACCGAGCACAGCACTAAAACTACTGTGGCCTGGAACAGAGCAGTGCTGAGCCCCCGAAAGGAGCCGAGGTGCAAACTTCACTAGCCAATTAAATAGCACCTTTGCCAGAACCTTCCGGTCCACATTAAGAAGAGCTATGGGACGCCAATTCTCAATACGGGACGAGTCCTTACCCTTTGATAGGATAATCAGGGCTGACCTCCTCATTGAGCTGGGAAGAGCGCCCAAGGAAAGGCACTCATTAAACACCTCAGTCAAGAGGGGGACCAAGGAGTCCCTAAAGGTCTTGTAAAACTCGGATATTAAGCCATCCGGACCTGGCGATTTTTTGGGCCGAAGCCCATCAATGGCCAGTCTCACTTCCTCTTCCCTGATTGCCTCTACCAAAATATCAAGAGATGGGTCATCTCCTGGAATGGTCTCAGCCAGGAAAGCCGACATCCCGTCTCGATCCAGATCCCTCTTTCCCAAGAGGCATGAGTAAAAGAATCTGACCACCTCCAGGATCCCTGATTTGGATCGGTTCAGGGAACCCGTACTGTCGATCAGTCCTATCACCATCTTACAATTCACTGACATCTTACAGTTTCTGTAAGGGTCGGGCGAGCGGTACCTCCCGAAATCCCTCTCAAAAACCAAAGATGTGTGCCTATCATACTGACACATCATGAGCAAAGACTTCACCCTGGACATCTCCTCACGGTCATCCCCAGTCGAGACGAGCTGCTCGAGTTTCCTCCCCAAGGCCTGATACAAGCGGTGCCTTTTCAGACTCCTGAGGCTCGAGAGCTGATGGAAGAACCCCGCCACCCTCTCTTTGAAGATCTCCCACCACTCAGACTTACTGCTACAGAGATCCAAAAGCGGTACCTGGCTCTGAAGAAATTCCTCAAAGGACTGTCTCACTTCCGCTTCTTCCAAGAGGGATGAATTCAGCTTCCACAGCCCTCTTCCCATCCGGGGTGTCTCTGTATCATTCAGAGAAAAGAAAATTAAACAGTGATCGGAGAATTCCACCTCAACGGTGGACACTGCAGAAAAGATGGCATTCTCCTTCAAAAAAAACCTATGTATCCTAGACCTACAGCTACCTCTATGAAAGGTGAAACCCCCGTGACCTGGGTTGTGCCAGATGTGGACATCCACCAGGCGAGCTACGCTAGCTATACTAATTTTTTTTTTATAAACTTCTTTATTAGATGATTTGACATATTAATATGCAATCAAATATATATCAAAACCATACATTATATGCATATATCTTGAAAATACAATGTTGCTCTCATCCAATTTCAATTTAACCTTTTGAATGTTACAACAATATTTAATTCGAACCATATACAGAAATAGCAATGAAACAATAAACAAATATTATGACCTCAATATCCCCAAGTTACCAGCTACATCTTCAAGATTGTACCATATTGTCCCCTTAACCCCTTCCCGACCCATGACGCCACGTAGGCGTCATGAAAGTCAGTGCCAATCCGACCCATGACGCCTATGTGGCGTCATGAAAGGATCGCATCCCTGCGGGTCGGGTGACCGGGGTCACTGAAAGGTCACCCGACCCGCCGGCACAGGACCCTTTGTGCTTCACCACAGGGGGGTTGACTTAACCCCCCCGTGGCCACGATCGCTCTGATTGGCTGTTAAAAGTGAAACAGCCAATCAGAGCAATCTGTAATATTTCACCAATATTATTGGTGAAATATTATAATCCAGCCATGGCCGATGCTGCAATAGCATCTGCCATGGCTGGACACCGAGCCCTGACCCCCCCACACGGATTCACGGCGGCGATCGGCCGCCGCCACCGAAAGATGGCAGCGGTCGGTCACCGCCGTCACTAAAAGCTCCCCTCGTCCTGGCCTCCGCTGCCCCCACCTTCCGATCCCCCCCCCTCACTTCCGACCCCCATACTCACCTCTCCCGGTCCACCGATGTCCCTGGATCCTTCCCGGCGGCTGCCCGGGATTCTTCATGGGCGCCGCCATCTTGGAAAATGGCGGGCGCATGCGCAGTGCGCCCGCCGGCCGGCGCATGCGCAGTGCGCCCTGCATAGTCAAAAAATTTATTTTGATCACTGTGATAAACTGTCACAGTGATCAAAATAAAAAAAAGTAAGTGAACCCCCCCTGTCATAGGTAGGGACAAATAATAAAGATTTATTTTTTTTTCCTATTAGGCCCTGTGCACACGTTGCGGATTTTGCTGCGGATCCGCAGCTGATTTCGCTGCTGATCCGCAGCTGATTTCGCTGCTGATCCGCAGCGGATTTCGCTGCTGATCCGCAGCGGATTTCGCTGCTGATCCGCAGCTGATTTCGCTGCTGATCCGCAGCTGATTTCGCTGCTGATCCGCTGCTGATTTTGCTGCGGATCAGCAGCGAAATCAGCAGCGAATCAGCAGCAAAATCAGCAGCGAAATCAGCTGCGGATCAGCAGCGAAATCAGCAGCGAAATCAGCTGCGAATCAGCAGCGAAATCAGCTGCGGATCAGCAGCGGATTTCACTGCTGATCTGCAGCTGATTTCGCTGCTGATCCGCAGCTGATTTCGCTGCTGATCCGCAGCTGATTTCACTGCTGATCTGCAGCGGATTTCGCTGCTAATCCGCAGCTGATTTCGCTGCTGATCCGCAGCTGATTTAGCTGCGGATCCGCAGCGGATTTGGCACTGCGGATCCACAGCAGATCCAGAAACCATGTACAGTACAATGCAAATACATGGTAAAAAAAAACACTGTGCACATGCTGCAGATTTTTCAGCGCAGATTTGCTGCGGTTTTAAATCCGCAGCATGTCAATTCTTTGTGCGGATTCCGCAGCGATTTTACACCTATTCCATTATAGGCGTAAAACCGCAGAGAAAAACCGCAGCAAATCCGCGCTAAATACGCAGGTAAAAGGCAGGTCGTTTTACCTGCGGATTTTAGAAAAATCCGCAAGTGAATCCGCAACGTGTGCACGGGGCCTTAGGGTCAGGCTGGGTTCATATTGCATTATGGCAGTCCGTTAGATGGACTGCGTTTCACCGCGGTATAACGCGGTGTAACGCAGTCCGTTAACGCTGCCATTCACCCCATTTGTGTGCGCATCGCAACGCATGCCATGAAGCGGCATGCGTTCGCGACGTGTCGTCATTCAGTGACGGAGCCTTGGACGCAGGCTGCAGCGTCTGGGCTCCATCACCGCTAGCACAGATGAATCATCGCTGATTCCTCTGCACTAGCGGGTATAGCATAACGCGATCGTGTTATGCTATACCGTTACCAGCCCGTTAACGCTACATGTTGAACGGGCTGGTAAAACGCAATATGAACCCAGCCTTAGGGTTAGAACTAGGGTTAGGGTTAGAACTAGGGTAAGGGTTGGAATTAGGGTTAGGGTTGGAATTAGGGTTAGGGTTGGAATTAGGGTTAGGGTTGGAATTAGGGTTAGGGTTGGGATAAGCGTTAGGGGTGTTTTGGGGTTAGGGTTGGGATTAGGGTTAGGCTTGTGGTTAGGTTTATGGTTAGAGTTGGGATTAGGGTTAGGGGTGTGTTGGGGTTAGGGTTATGGTTAGGGTTTGTATTAGGGTTAGGGGTGTGTAGGGGTTAGGGTTTGGGTTAGGGGTGTGTTGGGGTTAGGGGTGGAGTTAGAATTGAGGGGTTTCCACTATTTAGGTACATCAGGGGGTCTCCATACGCGACATGGCGCCACCATTGATTCCTGCAAATTTTGCGTTCAAAAAGTCAAACAGTGCTCCCTTTATTCCAAGCCCCGACGTGTGCCCAAACAGTGGTTTACTGTTGTGAATGGGTTTGAGATGAGTTCTGAGCAGAGACTCCCTCTGGTGGTTACAAGCGGTGCTGGTCTGTTCAGTGAAGATTGTGAGGACTGGGAATCAGGTGTTACTGACTGGTCTTATATAAGGGAGTCACTTTCCCATCAGGGTTGCCGGTGATCAATTGTTCTGGTCTGAATCCTTTATTCCAGTTTCCCTTGTAGCCTGCTGTGTGCTGTCTGCATCTCCTGCTAACAGATAAGACATTTTCTTCTTTTGTGTATGTGCTATATTTTTGCATTTTGTCCTGCACTTCTGTGGGGGCCTTCAGGGTCCCCTCCGGGGGCTTCTGCCCTCTCAGTTTTGTTCAGCCACTGATATTTGTACTTTTGCTTTTTCCAGTTTTTTCAGTGGCTGCTGTTTTGATTTTGTTACACCAGAGAACTAATTTAGGTGGTAGAGGTCGTGTGATCTCAGGTATTTTTGAAATTAGTAGAGTTGGCGCTTTTCAGGGTTTTCTGGGATTGCAGTAAGTACCCTTCCTGTCCTTTTCTATTTAGTTAGTTTGGGCCCCAGCGTTTGCTCATACTATTTTCTTTCTGTGTCAGTATTTCATCTTGTCTAACCGCCATTACATGTTTGGGGGCTTTCTAATATCTTTGGGGTTCTGCTCCGGGGCAGATAGCTTTCCTATTTCTATCTTTGGGTGTAGTTAGTTTCTCAGGCTGTGAAGAGGCGTCTAGGACCAACGTAGGAACGCTCCACGGCTGCCTCTAGTTGTGGTGGTTAGTCAGGGTACTGCAATCTCATAGATTCCAACTGCTCTGGTTTATTTCCTTTTTTACCTGCACTCCTCAGCTACCGAAACATAACAGTATCACCGGCCCTAAAAATTGAAATTTGTATGGTACTCACAGAAGGGAAAAAATATTGTGAAAGAAAAAAGGTTGTCAGAGTTGTCAGAGATATTTTTCTATTTGTTGCATTTTTTTTTTCCCTCTGTATCTCTGGGTGCTGGGGAGGATCTTGTCTCTCAATGGAGTTTGCACGGTTGTCTGGCCGTGTGGATCAGCTTGCCACTGAGGTTCAGAGTATTGCTGCATATCTTGCTGGGTTGCCTGTTGTGGAACCTAGGATCCCCATGCCAGATTTGTTTTTGGGGGATCGAGCTAAGTTTCAGAATTTCAAAAATAATTGTAAATTGTTTTTTGCCTTAAAATCTAAGTCCTCAGGGAACGCAGCGCAGCAGGTTCAAATTATCATCTCTCTCCTGCGCGGCGATCCTCAGGATTGGGCTTTTTCCCTGACACCTGGGGATCCTGTTTTGAGTGATGTTGATGCATTTTTTCAGGCTTTGGGGTTATTGTACGATGAGCCTAATGTCACTGATCAAGCTGAAAAAGCCTTGATAGCATTAAATCAGGGGCCTTATGACGCTGAGTTATACTGTCAGAGATTCCGTAGGTGGGCAGTCCTGACCAAATGGAATGACGACGCTTTGGCAGCCCTTTTCCGGAAGGGTCTGTCAGATAATGTAAAGGATGTTATGGTGGGATTCCCTGTCCCCTCTGGTCTCAATGATTCTATGTCATTAGCGATTCAAATTGACAGACGTTTGCGTGAGCGGAGAAGTATGCGTGGAATGGTGTTGCCTTGTGAACCAGCTTCTGAACCCATGCAGTGTGATAGAGTGGTGTCTGGGGCACAGCGTCATGAGTTTCGAAAGCGCAATGGTTTATGTTTCTACTGTGGTGATGCCTCTCATGCT